>VWYP01028672.1:146360-157459 GCA_013400435.1 Pycnonotus jocosus | reverse complement strand
AAAAGCCACAAACACTCCCCTACAAAAGACAAACAAAAAAACCCCCAACCCCCTCCCCCCAACAAACAAACAAACAAAAAAATAAAGAAAATCCGAAGGGAGAAAATGCTTAGAAACATATTTATCTCAACCCCCAAATTCTTACCTTATCTTGAAAGTAGCTATTGCAACCTTTTAATGCAAGATCAGCACAAATACAAAGACAGAGACAATGCAAAAGTTACGAGGCTGAGGCTGGTTTTGCTTTGTATGGTGGATTGTGGGAGGACAGATGCAACGATTTTTTTTTATTATTATTTGAGTGAAAACTGCAGCTTGTTTTAACTTTCCAAGCATGTTTTAATTGGATTGCAAGTATTATACTGATTCCTCATCAATAAAGTTTTAAATAAGTAATGAATTGAAACTTATTGACACTAAAAGTGATTTTAGCATGGAGCAGTAACTTTGTGCGACTGGAATGGCTCAAAGTCCAAACAAAATTGTGACAATGAAATGGAAAAATGATAAATTAGGCTTGTTAGGATCAAAAATGCAAGTGATGAACAATGCAGGCATTCCCGAATGAAATAAAATTCAGGGAAATGAGTATTAATAAAAACCCAAACAAGCTCTGATTCGTACAAACTTGTCCTGCACACACCTTCAAGAAATATTGTATACGCTGCGATCAAAAGGATCATCTGCAGTTTCCATATGATACCATCACTTTGTGGCTGGCTGTTCATGCTATAGCTCATGGATACAAACTTTGAAGAATATTAACAATATCCTGTCTAATGACCCTGTGTTTTTTGCACTCTCTGCCTCAGCATGTCTGCTCAGGGACTTTCTTCTCCCTACCAACCTTCTCTCACTGAGAAGGTTTGTGATGTTCACACTGACAGAAAATATAACCTGGCACTGAAGTACTGAGTAAACAAACAAACAAACAAACAAGAGCATAGAATGACCAAGAATGAGGCATTTCTTCACACTTCCAAGATTTTCTTGCTCATCCATCCCTTACACTGCAGGTCAGGATTGGAGGAAACACATGTAGGACAGAAAATCCTGTTTCTGGGGTTCCTTTGAACATGGTTTTCTCAGAGTGAAATCTGTCTGAGCCAGAACACTCCAGTGTTTCCACTATTTCTTTAAAAGCTGCAGCTCAAACAATGTCTAAAACACTGGGTAAGGTCTGACCAGCTGTAACTGCTGATGCTGTAGGCTTGCATTTAAAAGACTGCACACAAATAGCACGAGACAAAAGGACCCACACTTGCAGGATGGATGCATGTTCCAGAGGGAGGGCCAAGTGCCAGCAGAGTCATGAAGTTTATGTTAAGTATTGCACTGTAACCACATGCCCTGGAATGAATTATTGAGCTTCTTAAATGGTCATGCTAATGTTTTTACTTATGAGTTCTTACCTGTAGAGGTATGGTCTCATAATTACGATAATTACAAGGCTTATGAGTCTCATCACTCAAATCACCTTGCTCCCTCAAGACATTCTCAAATTTGCTGTCTGATTCCCACACATCAAAAACGTAATTTTGGAGTAAAGTTTCCACAATGAAAAAATAACTCGAATAGTCAAAGGAAAGAAATACTCTGCTCTGTTATTCAAACCCCTTCTCACTCACAGTTTTTCTTTCTAAGCTTACTGAACCCCTTGTGAGCAGGGACACCACAGGACAGGGAACCAGGGATTGGTGAGGAGCACGGTTGGTGTGGGGTGTTGCAGTGTGAGAACTACAGCACTGAGTTTATTAACTGGTGCCTGGGTTAATGCCCAATAAGAGATGGGAAGAAAGAAACTTTTCTCTGTAGTGCCACTGCTGGTGTTTCCAACAGCACTGGCCTCAGTACTGAGAGCTGTGCTAAGGGCTGCACTGGCAGCGTGCTCAGGATTAGAGTTCCTGAGTATTTCTTGGCTTTGATTTTTTCCTTTCAAGATGTAGAATCATGGAATCACAAGTTGGTTTGGGTTGGACAGACCTTGAAGCCCATCCAATGTCACCCCTGCCATGGGCAGGGACACCTCCCACTATCCCAGACTGCTCCAAGCCCCAGTGTCCAACCTGGCCTTGGACACTGCCAGGGATCCAGGGACAGCCACAGCTTCTCTGGGCATCCTGTACCAGGGCATCCCCACCCTCCCAGGGAACAATTCCTTCCCAAGATCCCATGCAGCCCTGCCCTCTGGCACTGGGAAGCCATTCCCCATATCCTGTCACTCCTGGTCCTTGCCTAAATTCCCTCTCCAGCTCCCTTTTAGGTGCTGATGTTAATTTATTATGCCACTCGTTACTGGTTCCCACTTGGATGCTGAGTGATCTCCTGTAACTTTTTGAATACAGCCATCCAGCCAGGTCCTTATCCATCCAAGAGTCCCTCCTTCAAACCTGTCTCTCCAATTCAGTGCCAAAGTCTGAGTCTACACAGAGCTAAGTAGTTCTTCTATGAAGACAGAAATTATTTAGAATGCAAAAGAAATCTTGTATCCTACAGGGAATAGCTGTATGCTTAATTTCGAAAGTTCAAAATTGCCTTATGGCTAAATATGTGCATGTGTGAAATCTGGAATTTGTGGAGATGGTGGCTGTTAGCCCCCAAATACATAAGAGAAAAACAGGAGAAAATGAAAGAGGAACATTTAGAAATGCACTCTCTTTCACAGTATAGCAAAGAGTTACAAAAAAAATACTGTCTTTTGCAAGAATATTGAGTATATTTTGTATCTAAATTAAAGAGATATAAATTCTAAATATATATATTATTAAAGATATATACATTCTGCTTTAATTACTGCCTCTTTGGAAGTAACATGGAGGCACATCCAGTGAAGAAAAAGAATTCTATAGATAGAACCCCCAACAAGAGAGCTGCTACTGGAATGTTCATGATACTGCGGAATCCAAACAAGTAGACAAAGTTCAAGAAATGAAATGTTGGGGTAACACTAGTACCACACTGAGTCTTGTATCACATTTATGTCTGACTTCACATCATGTACAGAACAGTTATAGTTGATGTGATTTGTGTCAACGTGAGATTTATAAATGCCACCCCCTTAGCCTTTTCTGGATTGAGCTGGAGGTACTCCATTTCATGTCCTCTGAAAAGGAATATTGGCTGCAGAAGTAACATTGGCTCCTGAGGAGCAACCAAGGGAATTGAGGGCAATGCAGGTCAGTTTGGACCTTTCATCTCTAATAAATTCAAGCATGGTAAATCTTCAGGTGCTTTTTGATGACACGGTTCTTAAGAATCACAATTACAACAAACTTAAATTATCGCTAACAGTAGGGACCTAAATCTAGACTTGTTATTTACTGATATGGTGAATATGGTTACAGGCTGGAGTCCTTAAAATACCATTTTACAGCTTCCCATTCCCAATCATACTGCCAGGTATCTTTCAGACACCAGTATTGTGGCACCTGGGAACATGGTTTAGTGGTGAACATTTAGTGCTGGGTTAAAGGCTGTACTTGATTGCCTTAGAGGCTTGCCCAACCTCAAAGGTTAACATGAAAAAAAAATTAAAATTAAGGAAATGAATATTTCTTGCTAGGAACACCCTCCCTAAGCTCAATTAAAAACGCTTCTTGTTACTTACTTAATATCATGTCTCAAAATCCTTCAGTTGCAGTGGTCTGATTATCTCATCATCTTGCCTTCCCTTTTACTCTGAACAATACTGTACATTTTCATAATAATTATACTTTGATTTTCTATACACCCATGCTCTCACTTGAGAGTGTGAAAGGGCTTAAGTACTATTGAATTGATCTTCAAAACACCTCTTCCATTATCCTCCTCATCCTCATTCTGCAGGTAGGTGAAAATAGCAGCAAAGAGCCAGTGACCTTCCAAAGGCAATGGGAGCAGGGGCAGAGGTGGAAGAAGGTGAGAGCTGAAAATGGGTGGCACCCGCATCACCATTAGCCCCCAGTAATTCCCCAGTTGATAAAACAGGATAGAGCAGCTGTTCCTCAGCTTCTGGAAATCCACAAGGAGCTGTCATCTCCCAAGGTGCTTTTATCCACCTCAGTGTGTAAATATTTTCCTAAAAAAGGCTTACCAGATGGACAACATTTGTAGGTGTTGTTGCAAACCTGCATGGATATGTATTTTTCCATGAACAAAACATGTCTATCCATAATTGACTGTGAGCAGGTGAAGGGAGAGAGAAAGTTACGAAGATTTGGGATAAAAGAGATTGAGCAGAAACTGACCTGGATTTGGTTAAACTGTCGGGATGGCACACAAAAAACCCGCGGCTGGGAAAACAGTGCTTGGGATGGCTGCTGCTGTGTGGGTCTCCTTTGAATTGGTGCTCGGGGGCACATTCCACTATTCTTACATGCAGCATAACCACCTCTCTGGCCTCCACAAATCACGTACAGATGTGTACAATTCACACCAGGGATCCACCGTTTAATTTTACATCTTATTTTGGCTTTGTTTCTCGAATTTAGCTGTTTCTGTGAAAATTCCTGGGAAGAGAAATCTGTCTCTTCAGCGTGATTTAGTCTGAGTCCTGCACAGGATTTAACTGGGTTTGTCATTCCTCAGGTGTTGCAGCCCCACCACTAGCCTGGATAATGCAGAGTGATTGCTGGACTGAATGAATTCTGACATAGCCTCCCTGACTTCAGCAGAGCTGCCCCGGTGGTGAGTTTTGCCCGTGGATCCCATTGTTATGTTAAGGAGCTGTCAGTGCCGTGCACAGATCAGGGGAGCTGACGCTGATGAGCTACTGAAGCTAAAGTGTGCTATTTCACAGTGTTATTAAATAAATCATTCAAATTTTGGTGACAGATTGCTCTCAGACTCTTCCCTTCCTGACTTTCTTTGACTCCTGCTGTATTATTTACCTGGTGAAAGTGCTGTGCAATGGCTGGTGCTGAGGATTGGAGGTGGTTTGGATAACCTCTACCCCCTGCCCTGCCTGAAATCTTCCCGTGTGGTATAACTGTGCTGTAGGTAAATACTTCAGTGAACCCTTGTGCCAGGGTAAATTTGGTCAAGTGGGTCAGTGCATTTGGGAATCGTGGACTAAAAGAAAGAAATTCTGAGGTAAGTGGGGGAGGAGGAGGACAAGAGTACGGAAACTGCAAGAACCAGGTGCTGAAATTCTGCTGACACGGTTTGAAGGCTTGGACCCCAACAAATCCTTTTTTTGCACACGCTTCTGCAGTGGAAATTGTCAGCAGTTTCAGGGTCAGGAAAGTAGTCCAGCAACATTCAAAAGATCATCTTGCTTGATACACGCAGTGATTATGCAGCATGCTGCAGGTTTCAAACTTTATCTGAATAAATGTCCAGCTGTTATGGGGAAAAACCAACCAAACCCAAACAAAACTGGATTTGATAATACCTCTAATTTAACCAGTGATACAACTTTTGAAGGTTCTGGTAAATTCCTGGACTCTGTAATTCAAAAGAAGGAAAAAAAGTCCTTGGCCTTGTCCAAATAATGATAAACAAAAGCATGACTGTTATAAATAAATTAATGTTATTTAACAGAGAATTTGGTGAAGTCCAGCATAGAGGTGATATTTTAGCACATGCTAACCTCTTCATTTTAGGCAGCATGTCTTTTCTGTGATGTAAAGAAAATTCTTATCATTAACAAATGGGAGAAAGAGGTGTGTTAAAAATGCATAGTTAGAGGGCATGATCTCATGTTGGTGAGGACATTTAAACACAGGAATTTTCTCCAGTGCCATAACTGTTGTATTAGGAATGCTAGAGAGTAGTAAAACATTAAGAATTCTTCGGGGAGGGGAGGCCTGAAGGAGAAGCGCATAAGCCTTTGTTTTAGGTTACTTTGTTTCTGCATCCATTTAACTCACATTTTAACAAGTGGCTTTGAAATGCTCACAGAGAGACCATCACCAGGCTATGCTTAGGAGATACTTAATATCAATTTTTTTTCCAAGTAAGCCTGTAAGTTTCTTACAGAAGCAGCTCTAATCTGCTATTCATAAACTCACACTGTAACTAGTGTTACAGGCATGCCCTCTGACAGCATAAAGCAGTTTAATTTCATTATTGTAGGTCCATGTCCATAACCCATTGGATGTTTTCTAGGGTACAGAAGCCCAGAGCCACATCTAACACTCTCACAACTCCTAAAGACCACCTCAACCCAGGGAGGTGATAGCCTCCCTGTAGCCCCCCAAATCACCCCAATTCCATGATAACTGCCCTATAGCCCCCTGAGACCTCCCCAAAGACCCCCATAATCCCTCTACAGCCCCTACCAGAATGCCAACAGTGCCCCAAATCTACCCCAGAAAACCCCAGAGCAGCCCCAACCCCCTTGTGCCTCTCCAGCCTGCCTCAGATCCCCATAAATCCATGAAAACCCCCTACAGCTACCCCAAATACTCCACAGCCTCCCAGACCTCCCCAAATCTATGATAACCCTCCTAACAGCTTCCCCAGACCTCTCTAACACTCCAGACCTCCCTTAAACCCATTATAATTCCCCTATAGCCCCCTCAGACACCCCCAAGCCTCCCCCCAATCCCTTGTACCCCTCACCCAGCTGCCATCAGGAGGTATTTTCACAGCTCTGGTGTATCTCCAGTGTGCCAAAAGCATGCTGCATTTTTGCTACTCCACTGCTAGGTATGTAACAGGCATTTCCTCCTGGGATCTGAGCAGGCAGAGAAAGATTTCATGGTATTTAGTAAGAGAAATTAGCTGTTACTAAAATAACAGGGAGTGATAACACTCTGTGGGTAACAACCTGACTGGGAAGTGCCTCAGTTGGACCATGAACTGGGGATTGCTCCAGGATTGTCGCTTTGGTGTCACAGGCAAGAGAAAAAATAGGGAAGAAATAAAAACAAAACCAAGCCTAACTCTTGGAACGATGCCTGTGGTGATCCTCAGAAATCTTGGAGTCAAACATACACCCCTGGTGTGCAGGGTGTTGTGTGCATGCAGTGCTGCGGCATCAAGAACATGTGTTAAGTCCAGCCTGCTGGGACACAACATGTACTGCATATTCTATACATGAATACCATTAAAAAAAAAAAAAAAGGCAGACATACCTTTTAACTTGTGTTACTTCTTGCTTGGTTTCTGGATAGTTTTTGTTGCTGAACTACTTCATTTTACAAAAAAAAAAAAAAAAAAAAAAAAAAAAAAAAACGGAAAAAAAAACAAAAAAAACCCTTTCACCTGTGAAGAATTTCCCTCTCAATCTTCAACTGGATCAGTCTCCTTATGTAGAAGAATTCTTTAGACCTGTACTAGAAGAGTAATTTACTCTGGAGCTTAGCAATAGGTTTCATTTATGTTATTTACATAAAATTAAACCTAATTCTGATCTACTTACAAAAATATTTCACACACTGCGCTTTGAACTTGTTTCTGACATTTCAGTGAACTTGACACTTGTATTGTACTTTGCTGGTTTAATTAAACAAAAGAGAAAGACTAACTTGCTTATTTATTAGAATTACATGTACTTACTATAGTTCTAAGTGTATTCTTTTACAGTAATTTCCTGTAATAATGACCTTTGCTCCACTGTCCACAGATACTTTAATGCTATTCTGACCAAGAACTTGTGAGGTAATTAAAAAAGAAATCTTTCTGCGTCAAGCAGTCCTCATTAGCCACAACACCCCCCAAATTCAATTTCCCTGCCCAGGAGCAACACTTTTGAGACCTCCAGTTGTTGCTACCTTTTGTATGAATGACATCAGTATTTTCTAGATAGCCTGTCTCAGGTTGAGTTTGACATATACTGGGCTATTAGGAGACAAAAATATAAAGAAAACAAGAAATGAATCAGCAACTGGAAGAGAATACAAAACAAATTAAAAAATTAATCTGAACTCTGGAAGACTTATTCAACTTTTATGTAAAACAAAAAATGTAGGAAAAATTGCTAAAAACAGAACATGGCAACAACTGCTGCACTGTGACTGTACTTCCTTCAGTGCTGATAGGAAACGTTTGCCACTGGAGTGGAACAAAAACCTTCATGAAAAATGAATGCTGTTTGTGTACTTCTCAGTTTATTTCCTTTTGAACTTTCAGCACAGTCACAGGGCCCAAGAGCTCAAACAGTTGAAGGCACAGAATATGAGTTGACAAAATTCATCTCCATTCACCAGCCCAGCAGTTACTGCAGTCTTCAAGAGGTCACTTCATTCCTTCATTTCTGCCAGCAAAAGGAAAAAATAACACTACTTGTGTACCTCACAAAAGAAGAGTAGTATTACAGTGATTACTGGAAAATAGGTTTTTTTAACAATTTTGAAAGAGTAACTGTCCACTTACCAAGTTCTATCAGGGGATAGAATTTTGACTGCTAAGTTTCCTGAACCAACACAGCAGAAAAATGCAGAAAAAAAAATCTTATTTTTAATTCTTATTACATATTAGAATAGGAAACAAGAAAATTTTGTTTCATAGCACATGTGAAGTGGTTTGAGCATGCTGTCCAGCAGCCTCACAAGACATTCTCAGAAGCATTTTGCTTTGGCTACACAATTATTTCTGATTTGGCCAACCTGGCAATATTATTTTTTTATAAAACTTTGCAACATGGGTACTGCCAGGCACTGGCAATGACAAATTATTATCTCTTTTTGTCCTAGCGGCATCACTCAGTGTTAGAAATTAAGAGTAATCAAGGAACAAAGTGTAAGAAGTGGCATGAGAATTACTGTGAAGAATTACTTTGTCAGGAGATGAAGCACACTGAGAAAGATTCATGGAATGACATGTACATGGTGTTAATTCTGTCAGTCTGAGAGCTGTAATGTCACCTTTTCTCCTTTGGAGAGTGGAGTGCTGCATGAACTGCACGACTGATCAAGGGGTTTGGGCTGGAGCTGTGTTTCCTGGGACAAAAGAGCAGGATGAAGAGATGAAAAAGACCTTTCAGAGGTAATTCAATCTGTTTGATAAAGGATTATTCTTCACAATCTTTATTTGGTTTAGTTCTAAAATTCCCAGTCAACCAAGTTCTTACAACAACTGTAATTTACGTTGATTTTTTTTGTTGCTTTGATATTTGATAAAAATTTGGTATTTGTATCAATGATTTTGGTCATTCTTTATCATCGTCAATGATAATATATGAAAAATATATATATTCTAAACGCATAATAAAATACTTAGAAGAAAATTAAATGGTCTAGTGACCTTTTAATGCATGTAGGTATATAAACATCTAAGTGGTGACACAAGGAATGGGGCTATTAACGCTCTTGCATGGCAGAGATGAGATGGAAACCCGAGGCATTTTTCCAGGCAAAAGGAGGAAGAGAGGGGAGAGAACCCCTCACTTTGGGACTTCTTGTCCAGTAAGTTCAGAGCTGCAGCAGATGCATTTCCCTTGATAAAGAGGCACACACTGCAATCTACTGCAGTGCCCTGGCAATGGGACTGGAGATGACCAAGCTGATACCAGGTGCTGCAAAAACAGAATTTCACTCTGCTGAGCCTTATTTTTTCAGCCATGGCAACTCCATTGCCAAATCTGATGCAAAATCAGGGCTCTATCAGCCACTTTTTATACGAGCCATGTCTCAAACCCAACATTTCTTCCCTAAGATAATCCAGAGAGACAGTAACAAAGCTAAAATTAGAAATCAGGAGCTGTAGCTTCCAAGGAAATACACATTACATGACTTTTTTCACTACCACATGCATTTACTGTTAGCAAAAATGGCCTAGAGAGAACACCCCATAGTGCAAAAATACTTGCCCAAAACTCAGGGGTGAGTGGCAACACGGTGTTTTACTCACCAAATTAAAAAAAAAAAATTAAAAGAAACAGTAAATAATGATATAAATAATTAATTCTGATGATTAAATAAGGGCTATAGTATCACAGCCTGTAATTGTAATGGCATCACCCAAACTATGCAGCTGATTTTAAAAATGATGCATGCAGTGAATATACCAATCTGTGAAGGCACCATAGTCTGTTCAAAGCACATAATACAATTAATAATTCTCCAGAATAACTTAATGAAGTAAAACTTTGCTTATGTATACACACAATTTTGCAAACTGCAAAATTAGATGGAACATTTCATGATCACAAGTAGTAAAAATCATCTTTACACACGAACTCTGGAATTTATTTGAAAGACTTGGATGCTAACAGGAATTTTAAGAACAAAGAGAAATGCTTTACCTCAGGAATATTTCAGCTNGAGGGGAGGGAAAAAAAAAAAAAAAAAAAAAAAAAAAAAAAAAAAAAAAAAAAAAAAAAGCTTTGGCCCTCCTGAGCTGTCCACACCAAGCAATTACAAGGAAACTAGGAAGTGCACAGTTGGGGAAATGTCACATCACAACACATCATCTGCATACAGAAGATCTCCTTGAGTAGGGTGGTCTCCAGAGTGATGGGGTAGCTCTGGTTTACCATAAACACAACAATCCTAGAACTATTTAAAATGGCAGTTTATACCTAAATGGGTAAAACAAAGGTTTTCCGTCTATCCTGTTGTAGTGCATTATGCACTCACTACCTTGGATTGCTCAGCTGTGCCAGACAAGACTTTACCACTGAAAAATGTATGGTTTAATAGACTCTTTAATTTAAAAATAATTCCCCCAACCTTTGCATAGCAGAACAGCTTCCATGATCCTCCCAAGTTCTCAGACCTACAGGCAATTACAGAAACAGCACAGCTGGGTAATGGAAGGAACACTGGAATACACTCTAGCACCTCTTGGAAATGGCCTAGGAAGGACAGTGTCCAGGTCATGGACCGAGCCATGTTAACTTCACACCACCTCGTCCTCAAAAAGTAACAATATTACAATATTTATACAGCGCGGAGAGGAAGGTGACTAGGCCTGCTGTTGCTGAGCGCTTGGTGGAAAACAGCCTGGGCTGGGCTGGGCTAAACCTCGTGGAGGGCAGAAGGGGAATGGCAGCTCCGGATGCACGGAGGCTCCTCCAGGGCTGGCTGGGAACCTCTCACCGGGCTGCGGTGGGCGGCTGCAGCCTCCACGGTCCCCCATCCACCTCGGCACCTTCACACCCCGCAGGCACCTCCGCCCGCCACTCCCTCATCGCTCCCGGCCCCTCGTCCCTCATTCCCCGCTGCCCCCGCAGC
>VWYP01028672.1:82732-142047 GCA_013400435.1 Pycnonotus jocosus | reverse complement strand
TTTTTTTTTTTTTTTTTTTTTTTAAACCGGTATATGTGTTGTGGGTAGTTTGGGGCACTCTTAATTTTGCTGATGTAATGCACTTGGATCCCATTCCTCATTCCTGACTCACGTGAATAGACCCATTGATAGCAGTGAGACCACACAAGTGAACCAGGCTGGTAGAACTGTGTTCCCGTGTTTTCTGTGGAGATTAAATTTAGATGGTGAAATGCTCATTGTTCTCGTGGAGCTGGCTCTTGGTGCATAAGCTCACATGGCCCAAGCAGAACCCTGTATTTATAGCTGTAAGTGAAATGTTCCAAATGATGTTATTTTTATAATGTGTTTTCTTGGTTTGAGTTTTTTTCCCCACTGGAAGAGAGCTGTATAAAAGCTAAGAGCACCTATGCTGCAGGAGCTGGTAAAGCTGAACTTGGGTGCTGCCGTTAGGGGTAAATGGTTAAATCTTGCTGTGGAGGTCGAGATTTAACTGAAGCAGACGAGGCCTTGTTTGCTCCCTGCTTTGTGTTTGTTTCATATTTAGTGAGGTTAATCCAGGTAGTCATCCCAAAAGCTGCATTAGTTCCCTTTGGATTTTGATACGGCTGCAGTAGGAAGGGACTCCCTTTGCATATTAGTGAGATCAAGGTTCTGGCTGCAGCTTTGATTTACAGGGGTAAAGAGTAGAAAACACTACAGAGTGCAGCAAGAGGCATGCTCCTCTTTCCTGCCTGCTCTGACACACAGTTACCGAACACAGAGATTGCTGGTGCCAGGTCTCCATCCATCCATCTGTCCGTCGAGTTTTTTCGTGGCACTCACAGAATGCAAAGGCTGTGAGGTTTGACTGCACTCTGTGGGGGGGAAAAGCCGGTTCAGGGAGGCAGAGGCTCTGTCCAACCCTGCTCTGGCACAGCTCGCTGTGCCCTGGGCATTTCACCTCTGTGGGTGGCTGCAGCACTGCCTCTGCTGCTCTTTGTGGGACAAATACCTGTGCAGGGATCTTTCCTCCTGCTGGCTCTGTTGGGAAGCTCCACAGGGAGACACTTGAGAGGAATAAGGAGACTCTTGAGAGGGTGTTGAGAGTGAAAGAAGTGGTTTTTCTATCACCAATTTAGGCTCAGTTTTTCTTTCACCATTCTCTGCACGCTGGGTTCCTCCCTGCACAGGCTACACTTGGCTCTGCAGCCAGGACATGCAGGAAAGTTTGCTGGGTTCACGCTCTTAACGAGATTTATTGAGAAAATAAGCCATACAGTAGGAAAAATGAGCAATGTAATTGCCTGTAGTGTTATTTATGCTTAAAAATCGGTGGAAAACAAACAATGTAGAGAGCGTTATCCTTTTTTTTGAGTGTGAAACTTGGTCAGAACAAAGTAAACAAGTAGCTCATAGCAGATTTTGGAGGTACGTGTAATCTTCTCTTTGGGAAGAGAGAACTGGTGTGTCAGTATAAAACCTGTGATGGTTTAAAGGTCAAAATAAATGACATAAACTGTGTCAGCAATGACAAATTAACTAAAGAGTTAAATCATAGTTAAATTTGCAGTCTTGTCAAGTAATTTAATGCTATGTTAATGAATTTTGTAGAGAGACTGTTTTGAATAGAATCCTTTTCCATCAGATGTTGTGCATATGCTCTCTGTTTGTCTTAAATAAAATGTAATGAAACAGCTAATAAACCCCCAATTTATTTTTTTCCTTTGAGAAATAAATCCTCAACATGCAACTACTGTTCTTTGTGTTCTGTACATGCTTTCTCCCTTTCAGAGTGTATCTGTTATTAAACGTTTTCTCTCCTTTTGCTTCTAATTAGGAAAAATAAAATGTGCAGGTAGACAGGCCAGTAATGCAGGAAATCTCCTAAACCTTTCTCCTGCCGGTCTGGGACTGTACAAGGGCACTACACAACTGTGGGCTGTATGGCCTGGTAAGCAGAATGATAAAATACAACTGGGAGAAGGTACAGCTTCATCTGTTTTCTCTTACATTTGACCTCAGCAGTGATCAAGAGAGGGAAACAAGTTGTGACTCTGGATACATAAATTCCGAAGTGGTTTTTGTTTTCAGAACTTTGTAAAGTTAGAGGGGGAAACAGAGCAAAACCAAACCAGCCTTGCAAGAGTTGGGAAGTTAATCCTGGCATGAATGCATTGAAATAGGTCAAAATTGTTAATAACTCCTCATCTCTTCATCACCTTGGTGCACTGCCTTCCCGTTCTTCGGCACTTATCCTGATCCCCAGGGTGCAGTTGTCTTATTCCATTAATAGCTATATTAAACTTTATTTTTGCTGTTCAGGTCTTTGACTTCCTTCAACACCAAGAACTGGTGTAAACTATCTGTGAGAAGGTGCTGAGGAGCACTGCAGTCATCGGTGCCTATAAAAAGACTTGGAGCCTGTGCCTAAATACCATGCTCTGTTTATTTTCTAGAACAGTGAAGGCATTTACCGTTTTGGTAACAGAAAATTTCTTTTCTCTTTCTGTTTTTCTGAACACAGGACCTTGGTGATGGTTATCTTAGTAAGACACACTTCCAAGTAAGAAATAGACACATCCCACCAGACCTCAAGGAGAAAAACAATGATAACACTGAACAAATGTTATTTGCACATGTAGAAGTAAGTACAGATTTTTGAACTTACCTTTTTATAAACAAGTAATAAAATTAAAAACCACAATGCTAGTAAGTCCTTCCAGCAAAACTTCAGATCTGAAACTACCAGTGGCTTTTCATTAGTTATAGGAAGACTAATTAATACACCTCATTGAGGTGTACAGCTGTATTGGTGATGAAAACTGGGAAGAAATGGAAAAGATTCCAGCATCATTTATGTAGGTGTTCTCCTCATAGGATAATATTTCTTATAATTTTGATTCACTAACGTTAAGGAAATTTTTTGTGTGTGTGTGTGTTTGGAAAAAGATGAATCATCAAGATTTATTTATCTTAGAGGTAAATGTTAGTTAAAAGAATAAAGGAAACTTTGAGGTTAATACTCATTTGAAGTGATATTTATTGAATAAGACTTTTATACTCAGTGGCTACTTTTCTACTGTGGAGCTGACTTAAAGACTGAGTAATTTTTTGAAACTGGTGGCAAGTAATGAGATGTTCCTGAAAGAGAATAAACATCTTCCAGAAAATTAAAACTGTTCAATAAACTCTGGTTGGACTGATCTGAATAATTATTAGCTTGCTTGAGTCTGCATTAGACCTCCAGATTATTGACTAATCAGGATATAAATGACAGGGATTCCCTCCCTTCTTATGTTGTTATCATAAATAAGAAAATAAATCTTGGATTATACTAGGCTGAAAGCAATGTGTTCTGTATGCTGTAAGTGGTTGGATAGGTGGATGTGGTGTAGTTTGCAGTTACCTTTTTCTGCAATTCCTTTCCTCTTTCCATCAGCACTCTGATTGCTTTTTTTTTCCCCACTGAGACTCTGGTACATTTAAGACATTTCTGGTCTGAAATGAGTATTCTTTTGGCCTGGTTTCTGAAGGAAATGGCACTTAGAACAATCGTGCTATTAGTCTGTGATACAGTCATTTCTGCTGATTTTTGAGCTCACTCACAGGTTTCAGCTGCATTTTAAAGAGGGATAGATATCCAAGTAATTTAACGAATAGCTGAGGCATTTTTCAAGTTTTTCTTGAAATGGTATTCTAGTGTTTTGTAAGAAGAGGGCAGATATCAATGCTTCAGGGGTTGTTATTTAATTGTCAGTAACAACAATGTTTGTATACTTCAGTCCTGACTTGAAACAACAAATTACTGTTTATATTGAAAATTGCTTTTGATGATTGTGACCTTTTTAAAAAAAAAAAAGAATCAAGTCTTGGTTACAGAGTGCATTTTAAAAGAACATCTGTGAAAAGTTATTGAGTCTTTCTTCTGGAAAGAAGGTGTCAGTTATAGAAAATGTCATAAAACAACAAAGACTTCAGAGTCTCTAACATACTAAAATGTTAAATACACTGAAATATTATAATAAATAATACACTGAAATAAGATTGCAGGCCAAGCTTTGTGATTTATCAAGATACTGAAGTGAATAGTCCTTGAGATATTTAGAAAGATTTCTTTGTTTTGAACCACAGTAATGTGCAGGTTGGAAGGACCCCTTTGAGAAGGAGCCTTTGTACCTGTCGTGTAGGAGCAGTAAAGATGAAGAGTGAAGCAAGAGAAAGGTTTCAGAAAATTATGGAGGTTATAAGACCATAAGGAAAAAAAATTAATTTCTTCTCCAAAATATTCAATGCCTAATAGAGATGGTGTCAAATTTACATTCTTCATTGAGCTGAAGGGTAACCAGACTGTTAAAATTATTTAATCTATCAAATAGGAAAATGAAATTTGCTATGGATATGTAGAGTAAAGCTGTGTGTTTAACGCTAAGAAAGATGAAAATGGTGACTGTAGAGAGGTTATGTTTTCTTAGGCCCACTGATTCCTGTGTAAGATGCATGTTCTTTTTCACAGATATGGAGTGCTAGAGACCAATTCCACTCTAATAACAATTTGTTACTTAAATAGGTGTTAGGTTTGGGGTTGTTTTTTAGTTTTAATATATGATGTACCCATAAATCACATGGTGTTACAGAATTGCTACAATCTGTGTGAATAAGTTATTGAAATACATTCTGATGAAAAGCAAAAGTTGTGGTCTTGGTGGAAATTGGAAAGGTTTCTTCTGGCTATATGCATGCAATATTTACTTTTTTAATTAATAAGTTTTATTTTTATACATTTGGAACTTTAAAAAGCTCTAAATAAGAAATTAAATTTATTTTGTAAAACAAGGCAGTTGACTGATAGTTGCATATTTCACAATTTTCAGTTCCAGAACTACTGTTATGATCTTGATTTTTCTATATTGTATCTGTTATTTGTATCTTATTGGAATATTTCCATCTGTCTAATCTGATCTCCTCCAAGGTGTGGTAGAAACAATGCATGTGCCTGTAATAATATAATTAACAGGAACAGTAAGAAAGGAAAAATACAGAAATTAAGATCCGAGTAACTAACATTCATTGTTAGGAACAATCAATGTTGACAAAAATAAAAACCCCCTGTGCTGTGGAATATGCCAGGCCTCCTCTCCTCCTGGAAATCCAGTTCAAAGGTTAGAAATAGAATGTTAGTTTTGGCAGACAAGGTGAAAATTTGGAGGAAAATCAGAAGACAGATTTTTGAAGTTGGGTGAAGTTAATGTAGAATAAATAATAAACATAATCTGTTGTATTGGAGTGCAGTTAGGATGTTAAAACTACAGAGAGGCAAAATTATTATTGTTCTACTCATTTTTAGTCTGTGAAGAGACACTGAAACCTAATGATATGATAAAGAAAATACACAAATAGCCTGAAGTAACTTTATTCAAATAGAAAATCAATTATCAGTTATCACAGTATCAAAAGTGTGCTAATCTTACAGGATCTACTGGAAACCTGACCAATTTACTTGGAGTTTGTTTCACCTCATTGATTAACATGGATGGTTTCCAGCTTTCCATTTTATTGATTGGTGTCTAAATATCAGGAGCCTTCCTGGTGAAGGAGTGATGAATAACTTTGTATTCTGGTCTTTTCCACAGAGCAGTCTGTATTATGTACTGGTTCCTTTTATACAAGTTGTGTTTTCATCTGAAAACCAAGAATAAAATTCTATGTGGGTTTCTTTCTGCTTATTTTAGATATCTGCAATATAGAGCTTGTCACTTAAATCTTTGTTTCAGCCTGAGGAGGTAAAAAAGCCTTTTTGGGTAAAAATCAGTTGACCTATTTTAGATGTCTCCTCTAAGAGAGGATGAGTCTAAAAGTGTGTGTTTTTCCTCAGGGGTGATCAAGGTTAAGCTTCATGGCTGTAGATGCCTGCATGTTGTCATGTGAGCCCCATTCAATGAAAGGTGGCTCTGGGCTCCTTAAAGCACTGGGAATTTGTGCTGGTGACTTCACTGCAGCTGAGATTTCATTTTGATGGTGAAGCTCATACTTACTTGAGGATCGTGTTTTGTAAAGTAGCAACTTAAAGACAGTTTAAGGAAGTTTTATACTTGGCAGTATCTCAATTGTCAAGCTGTTTATCTTAATGAGGTGCCTTGGGATCCTGTCTTAGGCAGGCCTCATTTTTCCATCCTCCTAGAACAGGATTCACACTGTTCTTCTGGCACGCCATCCTGTGTTTTTTGTGGTTCTAGTTTAATCAAGATGTTTATTTCAACATTCTGATTGGTAAACAGAAACTACTAATGACATTGTGACTGATGATAAACTTTAAGCCAAGTTGGTGGAGGACACCCGTCTGACCAGTGAGATCAGATTCAGTCCCTTGGATAAGAGCTTTAGGGTCTCTTCCAAAAGAATAATAATAGCCTGAGATGCAAAGCAAGGGACAGATAGGAATACACAGGCGCCATTTGAAAAATTTTAAGTTGCCGTTTTGTTCTGGTTAAATTTTTATTGAATCAGTTGTTGTCTTTCTGAGCTGTTTTGACTTTATGCCAGCTGAGTGTCATCTGTACTTTTCCACAGACAGCATAAATCTTGTGTAACCACCATAAAGCGTTCTGGCTAATTCAACAACAATCTTCAGTATGTATTCTTTCTTGATCCAAATCAAATCTGTCCTCCCAGGACATCTGTCAGGGTCTTTATTAGTGCACATGGGACTGTGTCTTCTTTTCTAGCAAGGACAGAACAGTTACATATATTAATGCATGAATTGTTGATAAGGTGAAAAATACTGTGCAAGATTCAAAGTGAGGGTAGTTCTCCTGCCTCAAAGAGCTTATACTCTAAACGAGTAAAATGGGAAAATCTGGATTCACTTTATGCATTCTTTTTGTTTGTTATTCAAATAGCCCAGGGGAAGCAATAACTTGGAGTAATAATTCTCAGTGTGTGGTGTGTCTCAGCTCCTCTGGGTATTGCAGAAGTGAGTCAGCATGGAACCATTCCTAGGGCTGGAGCCACTGCCACTTTATAAAGGAGTGGGCAGGTTGAGAATGCTGAAGGTCTGTTCATACCTGATACTGTCTTTGGAAAATGAGCACTGAGCCCCAGCAAACATGCTGATGAAGTTATGCATTTGCTGTATTGTGTGCTCCACCTTTGTTGGCAGCTGTTTGTGAGAGTTGGTGAGGATCTGCCTGATGGGGGATGTGGAAATGAGTCTGACATCTTTCTTAAAAGCTGACATTCCATACTTTGCTTTTCAGCTGTGCTTTTAAGTTTGTAGCAAATAGAAGATGACAATTTTTAGCAATTATTAATAATTTTTTCTCTAAACAAATCCAGTATTTTTACAATTAGGAACCACTCCTTTTTCTTTTTCTTTTCTTTTTTTTTTTTGTGCAAAAATAAATAAGATGAATGCAGTGTAAACATTTGCATAACCACAGTATTTGTTGGATGGTTAAGTGAAAACCCAGCAAACAGTGCTTAAGGAGAAAAATGTAAATACATTTAATAGAATCCAGCATTTACTGCAGGGAATAATGGAGGTGCCTTAGTAAAGAGGGTGAAAATCAAGTATTGCATACCTAAAACATCAGTTTGTAGTGAATGTGTTGGGCTCAAGAGCAGTGAAGTTGCTCGTGTACCAGCACCGTTTTCACATGCCACATCACAGAAATGGAACCCAAATGGAGACCTGTAAAAAATAAATCATGAAACCACTTATGCTGAAGAGTTCTAAAGTGTATTGCAAAATGCAGTGAAGATCCTCGTGATTTTGCTTAAAAATCTATTAATCTGAAAGTGGAATTAGCCTTTATTAAACCACAGGAAAATATTCCAGTGTGGATTTTATTAACTGTTGTCTACATGGGAAGGCTTGGCAAAGTAACAGCATTGTTTAGAAATATCAAGGCTGGAAGGAACTTTGGTATAGACAACTACACCCCTTCCTCGAGCTGGAGAGCCCTCAGAAAAAGAAGAATGCCTCAGACAGAACCCACCTGAGTCCATGCCCTGCTTTGGGGCTCCTTCTGTGAGGGGATGCCTGAGTTGTCAAGGAGGAGGTTTAAATGCATCTGCTCCTGTAAAGTTCTGGAGGCATGGGAAGGTTTTGTCTCCCACACACAGACCTTTGTGCATCATTTTCTGCATGTCACATTGGAATCCTGGCAAATCTTGTTAGCAGTAGTTACATTTAGTTTCCAACAGCTTTGATGACATACTGTTGGCTTGACTGTTGTTGAGGGTGGTGAGACCCTAATCTGAATTCTCTATCTTGCACATTCTTTGATTGCTGTTCTGTTTTGCCCACTAATAACTTTCTACAAATCTTAGGAAATATATCAAAACCAAGTATATAAACTAATTATTATGCTTTTGGGAGAGCTGAAAGAGCACTTTGTATGACCTCCAAAAGTGATTCATTTTCTGTTTAGATGTTAGCGTGGAGTGATTTCAACTTTTTATCTGCCATCTTGGTGTTCAGAGCTGTCACTTAATATTAGCAAATAAATGCTACATCAGACACAGGAAAAGATGCTCTAATTCAGGTTTGGTAACTAAATGTGACAGTTTAGTTGGAGTTACCCTGGTTGAAGGCATGATGTCATTCCAGCAGAATGTCTTTCTTCTGCAGTAAATAAACCTTCATTTCCTGTGGAGCATGCACTGAGGCTGTGGGAAGTGGAGGTGATTTTCTCAGAATGTGAACTTTGAGAGGGTATTAATACCAGTGACAAAACTATTTATAAGCTCACCCTTTTGTCCTGGTGATCCTGTGTTTTAGATAAAAAGGTATAAAGGGGCATTGTTGTTTTGTTTCCATTTAGTGCATTTTCTCATGATGTCTGAAAAGATGTTTTGAAAAATCTGTATAGTGCTTTTAGAGCATCTAGACAAGATCAAAATCAGAGTAAAGTATTTGCACTTTTAAAATTCTGCAAGTCAAAATTTAATTTCTAGTTTGATTTAATGTCATGAATGTACATTCTGATGGGCTTTCTTAGTACAGTAAGTCATTATTATGAGGTTGTAAAAAACAGTTTTTAAAAATTGTGCCAGAGTGGATTTGAACTGTGTTGTCTTCACACAGTAAATTGTGTTAATTTACCTTAGAACTGTGTGTAATTGCATAGACGGCAGCAGTATCAGATATATGTAGGCCACACAGTCACTCACCTACATGGACTGTGTGCTTCCCCTCTCAACCTGATGGATTAATATGATTTTTTGCAAGTCTTGGTGACTCTTCCGTCGAATGTTTTGATGCTTGGCACGCCTTGATAGGTGGGCAAAACATCAAGAGAGCCCAGCTTCTGCAGTTTTATCAATGGAAAGGCTTGTGAGAAATTAAAATTTGTTTTTCTGTTTCCAATTTAAAAAAATATTGCTGCTGTGGTCTTAGTAGGAGAGACAGTTTTGAAAAAAAGACATTTTTCCTTTGTTGTATTGTTCACTCCCCCTCTCTCCGTCTTTTTCTCTCCTCCAAAAAATGTTCAAAATGAGCTGCCATGAATGGAGGAGGTGCTGCACGGGTGCCATATCAACAGTGCTTATGTTGGCATGTGTGGCCACACTTTGGCTTCCTTCTATTTAATATATTGAAACCAATGCATGTTGTAATACTGCACCACTGTGACATTTCCTAAGCAGCTCTGTGTGCCTGGGGATAACGGGAATGAAGAGTCTGGGGTGATCTAAATTCCCCAACTTTTTTGCATTTTGATATCAATACATACTTTAGGATACAATAGAATATGATTCACATTGGTCATAGTTGTTCAGAGTTGTTTAATCACTGAGATACACGCATTGCAGAAGGATTTTTCTCCAAGCACGTGCATTGAGATGTGATGTTAAATATCACAGAAAGATTAATGTTACCATTCTTGCGTTCCTGAAAGCAAATCTCCAGTGTGTTTGTAACAACCTGACCTTGCCAGGTGTAGATAAATTTTGTAGATAAATACACATTTTCAAATACATAATGACATAATTCACAAATGAGAGGCATGACACTGTAGTGTTTGTCAATACTGTTTTACCACAATAGAAACAAAATCACAATCTTGTCAATTGTCAGCAGTTTACTTTTAATGGTGAACCTTAAAACACTTCACGTTTCCAGCCTTGCATATATGCCTGCTTTTGTTTCTCTTAAATTAAATTTTACTGGTTCAATGTTATGCTCTAATTTTCTGGGTATGATGATGCTCATCCGTATTGGAACAATGCTTTTATTTTGGCCAAGTGCCTGTGTTTTTAGCAGTGTCATATGATTATCTTTCAGTGTGTTTGGATTGCTCGCCTGCAGCACACAGGTCGTGTTGGCTCAGAGTGAATATTGCAGATTTAGGGCCTCAGAGTGGCTTCGTGAGAACCAGGCTAAATGGCCAAACTTCCATATGTTGCTGCTTTGTGGAAAATTCATGGTTATTGTCCTTTTTGCTGTGAGGTCCAACTGTGAGTTTTGTTTCCTTCCCAACACCATCTCACTCTCATTGTGTCTGAACTCTCAAGATACATGAAAAAATGCTTTTCTTCCCTTTGTAACAAAGAATGGTTGTGATTTTCTGCTCTGGGAAAAGATGCAGTCTCATACTTCCTTTTCCCCCTTGCATGATAAGGTTTTCTTTACCATAAATCTTTTTGTTAGCCTTATTAATTAAGAAGCAGCCACTGCTGGGTTTGTGTTAATATTGTAAATAAAGCAATTTAGCTTTTTTTCTTGAGGTCAGAACGTGTTTCTCGAGAATACTATAGACTTACATTGTGTAATCAGTGTGTGATTTTGAGGTCAGGTCCTTTCTAGATATAACTAAAGAGCATTGAAGTTCACTGAAACTTAGGAACTCGTGGTCGAGGAAAATTTGTTCTAGAGTTTCAAATTATTTTTTGTGAATTATAAAAATATCTTACTTTTCCCTGTATAGACCAACACACAGAGAGAAGACACTGCATTTTTACCTTGTAGGAGTTGACTTAATATGTATATACTTTAAAAACATGTCTATATATAAAGTGTGTATATAACATAAGACTTTTTTTTGTACTGCACTGGTACTCAACCTGACGCTGCCAATGCAGAGTGTTAAAATTTGGTACTAATGTGATTATAAACGCCCCAATTTCAAAATTTCTGTTCTAGAAATACAGCAGAAATTAATTTGATTCTGTCAACTCATATGAGACAGGTGTTTTCCTGAATGAGCAAGACAATATATATTTAATATGGAGCAGGGTTTTTATTCACTTGAATTAGGTTTGTTAGTGTTGTGTAATCTTTCTGCCCTGGTTTGCCAGGGACTAGTTCAGGCAGCACTTGGACATGCTCGCTGACTTTTTAAATGAGACACTGACTTCTACTGAGTGCGAGATACTGAGACCACATCCCGAGCACAGGGGACATTAATGCTTAGGAATGGAAAATACACTTCTTGGCATAAACGGATGTAACTGGGAGTATTTAGCTTAATGGCTGGCTATCTCATGATGATCTGTGGTGGTAGCAATGAAAATTAATTATTTGGGTTGACTCAAACATCTCTTACCACCATTTTGCTCTGAGTTCTGAGGAAGATGTACTGTCGTACATTAAATAAGATTTAAGATTGCTGTTTGAAGAGGAAAACAATAAAGTGTAAGAACTCATTGTGATCATGAGATAGACATTTTTCTGGTATAAGTGATCAATGAAGTTGTGGAAAGGCAGACGTGTCTAGTATGGGAGAGAGAAAGCTGAGAGACAAAAGACTTGTGCTGTAGGTCATACTTCATAACATAGACTGTGTGTCCATCTAGTGATTTTTGTAATATGATCATTAGTGTTTCCATCTGTATTTTGTGTTTTTCCCTATTTGATAGCTTGCCAATAAAATTTCTTTCCCAGACAGCTGAACGTAGCTTGCAGACTGACGGGGCACAAAAAACACCCCCACCTTCAAAGGAAAGCACATAAAAAAGCTTAGAAATCACCCGAAAGCGTTAACGGCTCTGTTGGCTGTTACACGATGGGATGCAGGAATTGCAATAATGTTCTCTTCCATCTGGTGCCTGCAAACTTGCTGTTTTCGGAGGCATTCACTGCTGTAGCAAACTGTTCACTTATTCATTCTTGTGTAGTTGCCCGTTATTCTTTGGAAAAGACTTGGGTTGAAAGCGGCTTGGTTCTTTGTTACAGAAGTGCTCAGTGTCAAACATATTACAAGGAGATGTCAGTCCAAATGCAAATACCATCAACTCTCAAAGCCTCTCCGCATGTTGTGTATATTTGGAATGTGCTGTGAAGGTGTAGTCCCAGGAGCGAGGATCTTGACTGACAATACTCAAAGGAAAATCATGCAATATCTGTGCCAAAACGTCTATCTCAGGCTGAAATTTCAATTTCCGCTTTAAATTTCCTGGCTTGTGTTAGCTAACATTACAGCCTTGGTTTTCCTTCTTTTCTTACGATCTTGGTGGTTATTTTCTTTGTTGCATCTGGACTAGTTAATTCTCAGGAGGGTGAGATAGCAACTGAGTGGAAGGTGTCACTCTGAGAGGGAGGAATGGTTTAAGGAACTAAAGCAAGTGAAGACACATTTCTTATTGCCAGACCATGAGATAAAGGAGTTCATATATAATTTCTGAGCACAAACCACTTGAAGATGTCCAAATTTTCATCATCCCCGAACATCTGAAGTCACTATGTTCATACAGCAATAGAACTTGGTGATGTGTTCATAGCAAGACAGGTTAGCCATCACTGTCATACATGATCTAATCCCAGAATTTAAATTAGTCTCTTCAGTCTTGCTGTATTGAGCAGGTACATTAACTTTTTAATAGTTTTTCTGAAAGTGTTACAGGAATTCCCAGCATTCTGCCTGTTTTAGTTGAATGCTACATAATGATGTACATTTATATAAATCTTGTGTTGATTTCAGAAATTGTGAGCAGTATTGGGGTGTGTTGAGGTGACCTTAGAAACATTCATTTCAGTACATGTAAATTTTCAGGTGCTGTACAATGTGCTCTTGTCTTTTTCAGCTTTTTTTTCTGGAAGGATTTGGTGCTGCCTGTACTGACGTGACTGTGGTAGCTGTGTGTGGGATCTGTCATTGCTGTATTTCTACGTGCTGCAGGTGAAATACCAGCCACCAGGTCTGCTCTTGAGGGCCTCAGGGCTTTTAGGATGAAGGCTTAGCTCTCATAGGCAGGTATGTTGAAGGCATGATTGGAGGCCACTGATGGAGCCAGTGGTTGTGCCTGTTTTTGACTCAATTCCTTTGGAAATGCTCTGGAGATCACTTAAGATTCTGTTTGTCACCACAGTGTACTCTTGAGGTTGTTTGCCAGTTTTTTGTGCTTTGGAGTGTCTCTAAATAAAGATCTTATCTGCTTGAGTTCAGGCAGCAGCAGTGCAGACGTGGGTTGATGGTCATGGTGACCTTCAAAACTAGTTATTTCTTCACCAGTTAACTTGTAACTTTGTCCCTGAATATGATTTAATGAATCTGAATTAAGCGTCTAGCTTAAGCAAATGGAATTCCGTCTTCCAACTTCAGGTAGTGCTTGTGAAACTTTTGTTTTCCCTCCTATACATTCAGTGAAATCCATACTTTTGGGATGTCGGTTGGTAATACTGATCTTTTTGGAAGGGAGGTGTGTCAGAAGAATTAAATGTTGTTATCTGGGCCATACAATTTCCAGCAGTTGTGGAAGCTGAGGCAGGTGTCTGAGCTGACCTGGACCTTGGCAGCAGTGGGTCCTTTACCTCTCTTCAGCAAAGGCTACTGAACACTAGAGACTTGGGAAAATCAGGCCACATAGAGACTTAAAGAGAGCAGTGCCAATCCGAATGACTATCTCTGAGTTTGAAGGTGTTGTCCAAGATTTGGAAGCTAAGGCAAAGTTAATTGTCTTGAGTAGTTGCACAGGTTTGCAAGAAAGAACATAAGAGCTAGAAAAAGCTTCCTATATGAAATCTTGAAACCAAGTAGGATGCATGGAATGTATATTTAATCATCTCCTTTGCAGGATTCTTGTCTTTCAGTGGAGTCACAGCATGTGTTCTAATACATGTTTAATGTATGTTTAATTATTCCAGTGTGTAAGATGCTGAAGTGAAGAAAATATTAAATCAAAATTTTGATCCCATGGTCTGGTATAAGCTAGAAATACTTAGCACTCAGAAAAAAAATTACTACTGCTATTATTACTACTGTCCATTTAAATACAAATATAAATGGCAGACTGTCTCATGAGTTTCTAATTTTTAAAATATTTCTAATTGCTGCTCATTGCTAGATGCTTAAATTCCATGTTCCCCAGGTTGTGTCTTATATTTTAGAAGGATAGAAACACATTTGCTGTTTAACATCAGGTGTAGTTTTTGTGTAAAGCATAACTGCACAAATTTGAATTCTGAGGAAAATATTAAATGCTGGTAAGACAAGACTGCAAAAGGTCTGCTACACCATGGTTAGCAAGGTATAACACCTGCCTTTGGACTGTGTTAGAAAACCTGTTTTGATCTGTTTTTCTGTGATGTGTGCTTCAGTCTCTGCGCTTGCCCCTTCTCAGAAATGCTTTCCATGGAGCGATGCTAACCATATTTGAGCAAAGTAAAGGTTTTTAAAGATAATTAAACTCCTGCAAGTGGAGTTTATGGAGGTAAGTGGCTGCATGGAGGACAGGCCATGAAAGTTCTCTGCCTGAGGTAACTTGCTATGTGCCAGGGAATCCACACGGCAAAGGCCCATGTTAATGTCCCAGCTGTGGAAAGAGCCATCTCCTTCCTTGGGCCTAAGACTTGATGCAGATCTGAAGGACAGTGAAATCGACCAGGCTAAACATTTCAAAGTAATTCGAGGTAATTCTGGGTTTGTATTTAGCAAGCAACTTCATCAGCAATTTCAAAATATTTTGTCATCTGAATTTGAGGCAATACAAAGAAATAAATATAAATTGATCAAAGAACTATGCTTGCATAAAAAAATGAGGCTGCATTCTTGCTATTGATTTTTTTACCCCCACTTCCCTCAAGTGCCTTTGCTTTGGGAAGACAGAGAGTGCATTTGATGGAATGTGAGTAGAGGCACTCTTTATTGCTGGCACAATATGCAAAAAGTACATGGACATTAGAACGTTGCCATTCTTTGGGGAAGCCCAGCTTAACTGTAGCTGATACAACATTTGTCTCTGTGAATGGCAGATTTGAATGCCTATGAACAGTGAGAATACCTTGGCAAGCTATTTTTTCCTCCACTGTTAACCAGATTTGTGGTATTGGACTTTATTTCCTGTGCCAGGTTTTTTACCTCATCTACCAACTCTACTGATTTTCTGTGTCTCTACATGGAAAGAGCTGCCACAGTAGGGTCTCATTATAGAATTTTATTTGAAATCTATCTCTAGAAATACCTCTAAAAATAACTAGACTTTAATATCCTTTTAGAAAAAAAGTCTTTCTGGAAACTGCTGAGATAATACTGTGACAAAAATCTTGGTGGAAAAGAAGAAATAGAAAAATGAGTAGGGTGGTTAGTGATGTTTGTCAGTTAATGTACTTTATTACCTTCAAATGTAATCCCTGTTCTGGTACACTTAGTTTTCTGAAAGGTGTTCTCACATTATTTCAATTAGCTGGTACTTTCGGATTTTGTCCATTGGTATTTTGAACAGTTTCTGAGAATTCTCTTTTACCTGTTGTTTTTCAAAGGCAGCTCTGGATCCCAGACCTTGTTACCATGTGTAAACAGCTGTAGCAGGTGTTCCATCATCCCTTTTTTCAGTCAAGTCTGGGAATCTTACTGTGATGAGCTGTTCCCTTACATGTGTGATGCTCTTCATGAAGGACAGCCCTCCTCAAAGATGTAAATAATATCTAATTAAAAAGCATAATCAGTTTTCTTTTGTGATTGAAGAACATTTAATGGCCATGCATGAGTAATACAACAAAGTGCTTAAGCAAATCAAATCAGAATCAAGTGCCTCAAAGTTTTAAAATAAAATTATTAAGAACTGAACACTTGACACTTTGAGCTAAACTTATGAATAATGTGTAGTAATAAAGGGAGGGAGTGAATGGATGAAGAGAAAGAAGTGTGAAGAGTAGGAGGGAAGTGAGCTGATGCAATACTTTGGTAAGGAAGGGGATGAACACATTCTAGTACTTTACAGATTTTTTTTTTTTTGTAGTTTCATAATACCAGAAATGAGATTGCACATAGTTTAATTTTCAGCAGCAGGAGAGAAGTGTGGGTTTTCCCTGCCATTTTTTTTCCCCCTTTTTCCCTGTCCATTTTTTGAATTGTCTTTTACTTACATTTTCCCCTTTCAGTATAAAAAACCCTAGATATTAATTTTTTTTTCCTCTGTAGAGTAGATACAGCTGTATTCAGTTGGTCCTGAACTAAAATATTAGTTCTTAAATAATAAGAAAAATACAGAAAGTTTCTTCAACACTTCTCTCAAAAAATAGCTTAGGGAAAATAATTGTTGTGGGACTATAAATCAGTTTGAGAGAATTTACAACTTCATAGTTTAAAAGAATAGTTGAAACAAATTTTGAGTATGTCACTAATTGGATTTGAACTCAGACTTATAGAATTATCTTCCCCCACTAGTTGATTGCAAGTGGCTTGTTGATAACTATGGCTTTTTAAAATTAATTACTATTCTGGTTATTATTTCTAAAAATGGTAAGAGTCTTTGGTATGTAACAGCTGATGGATTTCTCTCAGCAGTTGAGTTTCTTAATGAGCAAAACCTGAAACTCCTTCAGACTTGGTTTTAGCATGTAGTAAGAATTACAGAACAGCTGGCCTGAGAAAACAGGCTTGAAAGGATATATCATTAATTGATTCTATTTAAAATAAATAGACAGACAACTTGAGTGTTTATGTTTCTTAATTTCCAAAGGGCTAATTTTAATTTCTGGAAGAGGTTTAATGGTTTTGACTGAAGCATGCTTCATCATTCTTCAACTAGATATGTTGGTTAGTCTGAGAAGCAGCTCTTGTACCAAGATCATTAGGTACCCCAACGTTTAGGAATGTCACAAAAGTATAGCTTAGGCTTTTTAGATGCAAGAATTTTCAGAAAGAGAACCTGCTTTATATATGGAAAATAGGTCTGAAAAGATGCTGAGACAAATACCAGAAGGTTATGTAACTCTGCATATAGCAGTATTAAAGAAAGAGAAACAAGCCCAGGGGAAAGATTGCAGACAAAATTATATTTTACTCTTTTCACCAGGTAAATGGAAAAAAATTCCTATTTCCAGTAAAAGATTATTTCAGATGAGGCAGGATGTGTGATGAGGATGGATCTGATGACTAACTACTGTAGATAGTAGATGCTTCAGTCAAGGGGGAACCATTTTTGAGAGGAGATCATGAAGAAGAAAGAGATAACTTCCACCCTAGAATTTCTGTTAGGTGTCAGAAATCTGTTGGGTTTTGGGGTTTTTTTTCTACTTCAAAAGGCAAAAAGTTATATATTTATTAGTCTGGCATCAGTGGTATTCAAAGTTTTCAAAGAAATTCTTAAAGAAGATTTAAGTAAGTGTTGAAAATGGAAATAAGATGGAATGCAAGATGATGTTACAGAAGGTAGTGGATGTATCGAACCATTATCTATGGTCTGGCAAAATAACTGAGTGATTGGACAAAGACAATTCAGTGCTCCTAATCCATGTAGAGTTTAGTAAAACTTTTTATCAATGGCCCTCAGGAAACCAAAGCTGTGTGATAATACCACACAAATCCACCCTCAGAAAAATCTCATCTTTTAAGTTGTAGTTGCAGGACAGGGAGTTGGAGAGGGTTAATGAAATTTGCTGATGGCAGAATATCTGGAGGCATTGTCAGTACAGCAGAAGGTAAGAAATTCCTGTGGAGAGAGCCAGAGGAGCTCAAGGACTGGCACAACAGAATCAAGATGAAATTTAGTGGTGCAAAATATAAGGTCATGTACTTGGGGAGTACGGATAAGGTGATGCTGCTTCAGAAACTTGTGGCTCATTAGTTGGAAATGACTGAGGAGGAGAAATAAATGGATATTTTAGTTGATCATAGGATTACTGTGAACTGCTCATGGGCATGAATGAAATAAAGACAATTTTAAGTTCTGTCTGGCTGTTGCTCTCTGATGGAATTAGTTTTAAACAAGGATGTTGAGGACTTTTCTGTCATGTTGTATGTTTAATTACAGCTACTCCCACTGAAACAAAAAATAAAGATAATTAAAATATAATGGATTTTTTATGTTGATTGGAAAAATCAGATTGGGAAAAGAAAAAAGACCAGAAGAATTCTTGTTTAGCATTTAAAAAAGAACGCCTGAAAGGAAATATGATTTATCTCTGTTAATACATTGGGCGAAAAAGGTCTAAAATGCCAAAGAATGAAAAAAAGCTCCTTAAACTAAACTATCATGTTGGCGTGAGAATTTACAGTTATAAACTGAACTTGGATAAACATACACTAGAACCAGAGAAGTGCGATGCTGAAATAGCTTTCCAAAAGGAGCGATAGTATCCGAAGTTAGTTAGTTTGCAGATAAAACCATATAAATCTAGCAAAAGGCATTCTATGATGTTTGATACCTATGGTAACGAGATACTGAACTTCATCACCCAGGAGGTCTCTTAGCCTCCTGTTTCATAGATCATTGTTCATTTGTGTTATCTGTGGCTGTGGTGCAGGATGCACATTTAGAGTTAATGCCTTTGCTTATATGTAAAATCAGATTCTGCAAGGCTGTTTGAAGAGCAAGGAAATCAAAGCAGAGATTGCACAGGAATAAATATTTTTCCTGAGTGAAACAGGACCCTCATCATTACATAGCTCTGTGAGAGGGAGTTTCACTTTTGGCCTAGATAAGGGGTCCTGAAAGCCTGGGATCTGATTCTGAGAGTGTGTGATCCTCAAAATCCCTCAGATTTTAATCTTTTAAAAAGCCGTCTAGCAAGTCCTGTTTTCATGTGAAGTTCAGCTAGGAGTTTCTTCTTTTATGTCCCGATGGTTTAAAGAAGGAGAGTGCTGTAAGGTTAGTCATTTATTTCACCTTTGTAGCCAAGCTTTCTCTTGAAGCAGAGAAAACCTCTGGTCTTTAAAAACACTTTTAAATTACACACTATTTTAGGTTATTAATAGCTTTAGATTCTTACCTTTTCTTGGTAATTGTGTTTCCAGCCTTGTTTCCAAGAATGTAGTATTTTCCTTTCCTGGGTACAATTTGTTTTCATTTGCCAGTCATTTGGTTTTGAAAAGGAGCAGAACTGACAGACAGTCTTCTCCAAGGAGGATGTGTAACAGGAAAGCAGCAGGGGTGTAGAACTGGAGATAAGTTTGGGATTTTCTGGAGCTCTGCAGGAGTTCTGCTGATTGGAGATGTCCATGAGCACCTGGAGTCTCTGAGGTGGTAGGAAAACACCTTGGCAGCATCTGTATAGAGTGCCTTAGTTGAGGTTTATACTAAAAAAAGAGAAGCTAATCCTGATGACAGAATTATAATTTTATGTGATAAAATTTAATATTAATATGCTCTTTTTAGGTTAATTTTGTCTGAGTGACTCAGACAGTTCCCAGTTGTGATTGGCAATCAATAGCAATGATATGAACACTGTCATGTTTCCTCATGGAAATGACAGGGCTTGGAGCAGACAGTATAATTGTTTGCTTTTCTGCACAGATACAGATGTGATTGCTCTGCCTTTATTCAAAGGAACAAGTTCATGGGACTGAAGAAGTTGTGTAAAGTATCAAAGATGAGGACTTAGTGGAGGGAAATGTAAATATAAAATAGAATGAGCATTAAGTAATTAGTGCTAAACATTGGCAACTCAACAGATTCTAACCTTATACCTTAAAACCAAATTAAAATCTGTAATAACTTTTTTCACTTCTCAGTATGGTTTTTCTTGAGGCTTATCCCCATAACTAACCATAACTAAGAATTCAATATCACTATTTCTTTTCTGTTTTAGATTAACATAGTCACATATTTCTACCTAGCATCTGATTTTTCCCTTTGCCTGTTCCAATTTTGGCTTGGTTCTATGTTTATTACTTAATATCTTCAGTATCAACAATTCCTTTAATGCCTGTGTGGTTAAGAGATAAACAAACAAACAAAAAAATAGTTATTTTGAGAGTACCTAATATTAAAGGGATGAAAGACACAGAAGTTCTGCTGAACCATGGCAAAATGGAGTAAAGCAAAGACATCCTAGCTGGTCAGTCAGTTTTTGAAAGCTGATTCCAGCTGTGTGTTACACACTCGTCATCCTTCATAATTTTAAGGAAATACATGTATTTTTAGTTTTTGTTATGAAATTCATGTTTCTTTTTTCTTTCCTGTGTTCGTCTTCCCTCCAAAGACTATATAAAGAATTGATATTTTCTTCTACAGTGGAAAATGTGGGAAAAGAATACGTTCAGATGTGTTTTAAGTATGCTTTTGGCAAACTTAAATTTCTGTGATTAATGCTTTTTTGAATAGAAGACAAGATTTTCAAAAGTATTAACCCTCCTAGTGTTCAAATTATATTTTCAAGTTAAAGACACAAACAAATCTTTTATTTATTGTTGCTTCTCTGGTGTTCTGGGTTTACACTGGAAGTTACTTACTAGTATGGTAATATTAGTAATTCTTACAGACACAGTTGTAAGCTGCAAAGTGACTGATTGGAGTAGTGGAGTGGTGGGTTTTTTTTGTGTGTGTATGAGGTTTGGATTTTTTGTTTTTTAATGTTTAGAAATACTCAGCATTTTGGCAGTAGAGATCAGGATAACTAAATTATACTTCTCTGTTCTGTTTTGAATTTGATATGTGCGTTTGATCAAAGCTTTTCACTTTTTTGTCCCCATTTTTGTAGAATGGCACTTGCTTGTAAGGGGTAGAAGCAAACAGAACAAAATAACTTTGTAAAAATAATCTTGATACAGAATATTCAGTGAGCTCTGTATTGTCACTTTGTATTGGAAAACCTTCTTAAAATCTTCAATGAAACCGTTATGGCAAGAACTTTACCTTGAATTAGTCTATCACTATGTTGCAATGTTTATTTTCCTTTCAACTATTCCTGTGTCAAACAGCAAAAATTTAGGACTTAGTCTTTCCTGTTGTATCTTGGTCTTCTTGTGTTTTTTTGCTGAAAATTTTGCCTAACTTTTTTTAAGGGTGGAGCTATAGGATAAGCAAACATGGTGCAGCTTATAAAAAAATCATAGCACTAAAAGACTGTTCTTGGGATAAAAAACCTCAGGACAGAGCTGTTTGATATTTATGTTACAGATGGTCAACTGTTCTTGAAAGTTAGAACAAACTTGATGTCACATCAGAACTGTGTGTAATCAGTATATAGTGTAGTGGTCTGCATTCCTCTTCCATCCTAAAATTGGTTGATAATATAAACAAGAAAAATGGGATTAAATTTCTGTCAGGCTTAATTTTACATGTTTTGATGCACAGATATGAAATAAATGGATATTCTTCGACTATGAAGTAGCCTTATTTTTCTCTTTTTTTTTCAGAGTTATGATTTTAGTTTTAGTGAACATTCACTTTTCTTTTGCTTGATGCTGTGTGGATACTGTAGTACAGGCGTCAAGAGAATTTCTGAGCAGAAAATCTATTTTCTACAAACTCAGATTTTTTCAGGAACTTAATTTTCTAATTAGACAAATGAAGTAGTTAATCTAGGATCAGATAAATCCTACTGAAAATGTGACAAGGTTTTTTTTTTTCAGCTAGTTTAATTATCTGCTGCATTGCCCAGCAGAGCTGTGTTTTTAAAATCTTTTCACACTAGTGCCTTTATGCACACTACCAGGATTATCAAACTGAATGTCCAGCTGATTGTCAGTAAGCCAGTTCAGATTTGTATGGCACACTTTAATTTGGAAATTTTGACATTTTCTATTTTAATATTTACCATCTCGGATCAGGTTTTTGTCCTGTGAAAAGTGCTCATATTTAGATTCTGTATTGGGTAAAGAAAAAGACAAACGTTAAAATACCAGGTTTTGTCATGGAGTGGAAATGGCAGCGTTTGGTCGAATCTCAGCATTTCTGGTTCTCTGCTCTCGGTGTAAATCTCGGCTGAGGCAATGAGGTCTGTGGAGTGTGTGTGGGATCCCTGGTGGCAGCGGGGAATGAGGGGCATTCGTCTTGTGATTTGTTGGCCCTGTCAATACTCGTGTGACAGGGGGAGACCAGAGCTGAGATCAGCTCGTGGGCAATCTCAGCGTGGCAGTGCTGGTGTTATAAACTCCATTTCCTGCTACGGTTTCCATCTCCTGCTCTATTGACTGTGCTGCCCAGCTTTGTATCATCAGCAGAATTTGTCAACAATCTCCTGCTTTTGTGCTCATGTTGCGGAGGAATATTGTAACTGAGATTACTTTACAATCCAGCTGTAGAGGTGCTTTGTTAGTCTACTGTCTCCTGGTCAATAATTCTCTTTTTAGCTTTTCACATTATTCTCTCCCTTTTTCCACTTTCCTGTGTATGACATTTTGAACATAATCCCCATCTTCTCCACTTTAAAGAACTGCTTCCCAGTTGGCCTGGTATCAAATATTTTACTGCATCCAGCCAGATTGAATCTCCTGCATTTCCTTGTCCACTAATTCAGTTATCTTATCAGGGGAAGATATCAGGTTCCTTTGGCTTGCTCTCTCTTTGACAAACCAATGTTAAGTTTAATCCAGTTTCTACATAGCTCTGTATGATTAATTATTCTTTCCTTCAAAAATGGTTCTAATCCCTTTTGCCATTTGTAAGTACCACTTGAATTTTGGTAGTTCTTACTTTCTCCTTTAAACTTAGTTTTCAAGAAATAGGGTTTTTTGCTTGCCATGTCTCTTTTTTGTTCTCTGCAAGGATTTTCTTTTCATACTTAGTATCATTTATGAGGTGATTATTCACTTACATGTGCAGTTTTATCCTATATTTTTTTTTCCATTGGTTCAGGGTGTAAATTTTAGGAAGTTTTTGTATCTCTGATTTAAATAAATTTAAGCCTCTTCCAAATTCCTGTCCTTCTCCATTTAAATTTTTCTGCTTTCACTCTTGATCTCCCTTGTTTCTCAAATATTTAAAAAAAATCTAAACACAGATTTAGAAAGCTTATCATGGGCAGTTTCTGAACAGATGCTGACTTCAGGAGACCCGTGAAATCTCTGTCCTGTGGTTCTGTGGTCACGTGGACATTGCAGGCCAGAACACATTTCCCTGTCCACTCTGCCAAGATCTGTTACAAAATCCTGACCACCACTTCTTGAACGTGTAAAATTCCTGTCTGATCCTTGAAAGCAGAACACACTCTTGATTTTCCATTCAAGACATTAAAATTTCAATAATCTCTGCCAGTCTGATGGCAGGTGAGATTCCCACTGACTTTTGTCTTGCAGGTGGTTGTTTTTGAGAGATTGAGCAAGACCCAACAGTCAAATAAACTCTATATCATGTATGCACCTTTCTAAATGTATTTTACTTGTATGTAATTGTAATCTTTGAATCAGATTCATTTTATGCAAGCAGTTATCCCATCGTCATCTTAGAAATTTGTTAATCCACATAATAATATTTTTGTTTATTAATTCAGGAAATTTAGGTGAAGGAAAAATACCAACAATGAATCAAAAATACTAGAAACATAATTTCCTACAGTCTTTGTGGGTTTTAAAATTTTTTTAATTTATATTTTGCTATTTCTTCATCTGTGCTTTTATTCTCTGTTTGGGTAACAGGAAAATCTCTCACAACACTTTTCCTGATTAAAAACCCTAACTATATCAGAGTCCTATAAATATGAGTGACCATGGTGTCTTTTTATTGAGAGAGGTCAGTTTTATGTGGATGCCTATCAACATTTAGGACTTGATGGTCTTAGAGGTCTTTGCCAGCCTAAATAATTCCATGATTCTACAAAATCCAAGGCAGAGTCCTCTGGGAAAGAAGTCTGCTGTAAAAAAGAGTTCCACATACCTGCATTTATGCTGCGCATAGGTGTGTAGATGTTTGTGAAAACAGGCAAGTTGATATAAAAAAGGCATCATTAGCCTTTTCTCTGTAAATTGGGTGGAATCCTCTCAAATTCATCTTATGGAAAACCCTGGGAGCTGGTTTCTGCAGTCATTAATTCCTGATCCACTCATATGTTACCTCCAGACTCAGCTAAGTCAGAAACTCTCCTTTTACCTGAAACATGATGGAATAGGGACCTCAGCAGTACTATTTGAAATATCATATGGACAACAGGCCTTTATTCTAAAATTCTTCCTTCAGGGATTGCAGTTGAGTTGCAGAAACCTATAAACTGAAGATAAGAAAAAATCAATTAAGTTGTCTTTGATTTTGGTGCAACACTACCATTTGTAGCCTCTGCCTTGTGAATGAAGCAGTTTTATGGGATGTTAATATATTAATGTTAAAAATGTTAAAAATATATTAACATTTTTAGTTGCTTTTTCTTCCCCAAATTCCCTGGTTTTGCACTTGTCTGAAGTTTAATATTTAGTGAAGCATGGTCTTGGTTATCTCCAGATTGATTTCTTTACATAACCAGAGACAATTTTAGTAGTAAATATCTTGTTGTGGGACCCTGTTTGGGGTACAAGCAGCAGCATGTAGTACAATAAAAGGTTCTTTCAGCAAATGTTTAGGAAAATACTTTCCAAGAGAGCTGCACATGATTAGAATTGCTGAGTGCTCTCCTCTCTGGCTTCCTGTTTTGGAATTGAATGCCTTCAGGACACTTGGAATATCTCAGTTTTGAGAAGCAAGAGGAATTTAACCAAGTCTGTCCTTCATTGTCTTAGGTATGATTTCAGTTAGTTGCAAATAGGGATAAATATATGGAATAACCCCTGAGATACCTTAATCAAATTGAAGGAATAAATTATAGAGCAGCTTTTAAGGGAAATGAGAGCAGATAAAATGTCCCAACAGCCAGAGCCACATTCTGGGTCTTTCTCTGCACATGTGCACAATTAGTGGCTATTTCCATGCTTCTTGTTTCCCATCCTGTGGGATAATGAGTTTGGACATTTTTTGGAACAACTTGCTAATTGCTTAAAGTATTTTGTGTAGGTTATTTATAAAGTTTGAAGGGAAAATTTGATGTGGTTATTGAACAGTTGCATACAGAACAGTTTCCTGAGGTCCCTCCACCTAGTTCTGAGCAATTTAATTACAAGAATAAGTCCTTGAAATGAGATTAATTTGTTTAACAATTCAGCCATTATGCTGATTTTTCAGATGTATAATATTTTTGTAAGAATCCATGAAATTGGCCAAATGCAGTTATATACATCTGTACCATTTCTTGGTACATTTCTTCTGCCACAGTGGTGTTGTCTGGTCATTACGTTTGTGGGTGTTGTTGACCACATGTTTTCCACCACATACAGAACTGGAAATACTTGGGTGTTCTTAATTCTGTACCAGGCTTTCTTGTCAAATAAAACAGAGTTCGAATGGAGACTGTTAGAAGAGTCATTCCAGACAAAAACATTGTCAATAATTCATGCAGATTTTCTACTTGGCTTTAAAGAATTGTAAAGCGAATTCCAAGTGGTGAAGTTTGCATCGAGACATATTATGTACCACCTTTCTGGAAATTGAAAATACCATGTAACACTCCATGGCAGTTTTTGTTTGAGATTAACAGAGGAAGTAATTCAGTGCTTCTCTCCAGCCACTGTGAATGGCTCCAATATGCATTCAGTGTGTTTGTGATCAGTGACATTTGATAACTTTGCGTTTGTTACTATTTAGAATATTCTTACAGAGTATTTTGTTTGAAAATGAACTTAAGGGCTTTTGACCTGCCCCAGTCTGAGTTCAGAGCTTTGCATTTCCTTTGTTACAGATTTGAAGGTAAGTGCATCTGTACTGTATCATTTATGAATACAATGAACAGCTTTTCAGAGTGGGCCAAAGCTGAACATACTGGAATTGGTAGGGTCTGCCCCCATTCCATTAAAAAATTTAGTTATTATACTTGGGTATTTCCAAGTGCAAACAATCAGTGGATCCTAGCATAGTATCTTTTTTTTTTTTTTTCTGTAAGTGTAAGAAAAAATTCAGGTTTTCTTTTAGAGATTTTAGGAGTAAAATCAACTATTCACAACTCTTTTGTGTAATTAGCTAAAAGTTTTGAATTTAGGCTATTTTCAATGTGAAATAGATCATATAGTTTAGTATAACCTTCTTGTTTTCTTAATAAGAGAATAACACATGTGCTTGAGCCCTAACACATAGTTAATAGAATTGAATCTCTCACATCCAAATAAGCCAGTTGTAATTAAGCCACATTGTTTATGATTATTGTTTCTAATGGTTGTGTTTATCTAATACAGTCTATGGCTGAGCTTAGGTTAGCATCTCAGGTAACTTTCAAGATGTATCATTTTGTCAGACATTAACTTAATCAGATGCCATTTCCTTTTTCAAGTGGGCAGCATCCAACTATTCTGTTTCTTTCAGTAAGTCACTGTCCCAATGTCACAGTTGTTCCCTTGGAGTGTCCTGGGTGGGCACCAGTGCAACCATTTCTAATTGCAACCCTTAATTTCAGATTTCTTGTTTTCACAGTGCCAGATTTTGTGATAATTTGAGCATTTCTGTCTGTAACTTTTTCACCAGAATTACTGTTAAACACTGTCTGTCACTCTTAGCATCGTTTTCATACAGTTTCTCATCTGAGAAATTAATGAGGATTTGAGTTTGTCTTCTAAAAAGTAAAGGTTTGTAGGCATTTGCTGTCAGTCTCCCTGTTGAATTAAGTGTGGCCAAAACTGGGTTGCTGCTGTGATTCACAAAGCAGAAATAATAATCTGTGTTCTAAAAAAATAAAGCTGACCTAAAATACAGCTGAACTGCTACTATTGTCTTCTGGTGTAGCATTTTTTTTTTTTCTTTCTTTCCTGTTGTAAAGCACAGAGCCCAGTCCTGGAAGCACTTCAGTTCTAAAAAAGCAATAATCTTGTGGAACAGTACTTAACCTCAAAGTAGTAGCTTACTCCAATTTGTGCAAATGGAAGATAATGACAAAAATTATGGGAAAATCCTTCAAAAGGAGTCTCAGGGGGGACCTTCTGGCTCTGCACAACTCCTCGATAGGAGGGGACAGCTGGGGGCATCGGGCTCTGCTCCCAGTGAACAGGGACAGGAGGAGAGGGAACAGCCTGAGGCTGGGCCAGAGGAGGCTCACGTTGGACATCAGTAGGAATTTCCCCATGGAAAGGGTGGTCAGGCCTTGGAAGGGGCTGCCCAGGGAGGTTTGGAGTCCCCATCCCTGGAGGTGGCACTTGAAGCTCTGGGCTGGGGACAGGGTGGGGCTAGGACACAGCTTGGACTCAGAGTCTGAGAGAGATTTTCCAGCCTCAGTGATCTTGGGATTCTGTGATTGTTGCTGAAAGGCAGGTGGCAAAAATTAGTGGGTACAGGCACCACCATCTCCGACTTCTCCTTATCCCACCATATTTCCATGGAAGGAAAACTGTAAATTCCTCAGTGTGAGGGATAACATTGGCATAGAACATTGGTAGGAGGCAGTGGAAGTGGTTCCAAGTGGGGCTGCTCTGATCCTCTGTGAGGTATGTGTCTTTACCTTCAGGGGGATCTTCTTTTCAGGAGTTATAGGTAGTTTGAGTTGGTCCATCTTCCCTCAGCAGATGAGCTGTGTCCCTCTGTCTCCTTGGATTTCTTTGTCTCATTTCCCAGATTCCTGGTATTCCCACCAGAAGAGGTTTCTTAACACACCACGCCTCTGTTCCAGCCCTGTGCAGACAGCCTTGTACTCTCTACATTAAAACAAGAAAAAATGTTTCTTCTGTGGGAGGAGAAAAGCCACCGAATTCTACATTTTATATGTGACAACTCAGGAAGAATGAGGAATGATTTTGTAACAATTCCCCACCTTTATGTGAAGACAAAATTCACAACTGTTCTGTTTTCACGGTCCATTGCTTCTTTTGCTTGAAAAAGCTTTGCTTTCACTTGTGGTAGTGGTTTTGAAGCAATCAAAAGACAAATCTAATTTCCAGCTGTTAGAAATGATTGTTCATGCATGAGGAACTACTGCAGCTTTATGTGCCATTTCTTTTTGGGATGGAGGTCTTGGTTTTGGTGTTTTGGTATGCTATCAATAATAGAAGGGTTGGAAGGGAGCAAACGTTTTTTGGGGAAATAGTTATTTCATAAATAAGTGGGTGCTTTCATAGTATCATGGCCAGGGGGCTGAGTTCAGTCAGATTTCTCTTTGGAAAATGACGTGTTTCAGGGATCCACTACTTTTTTACTGTGACTCCACTGGTGACATAGTGGCTTTTAAGGGCAGCTGTATCTTGCAAAAGAAAGCTCTTTGCACATGGTATTTCAGGCATCACCAAATGATTTAAAAGCCACTTTCTTTCTCTTGTTATTGAGTATTTAACCAGGTTCTTCACTTGGATGACTAAATTGTAAGAAGTCCAGGACAGTGGGGAGGATTTTGTAGCTGCACACAGAAAATAAATCTGTAAGATAACTTAGTTATGCTTCAGACCATTCCTGTTATCCTTGTGTTTTCCTCATCTGTCACTAGTGATGTCAGCACTAGAAAGCACCTGGAGGTCGTTGGATTATGTGTTCTTCACATAAGAGAGCAGTTTATCAATGTACATAAAAATGGTGCAACTGGTGGTAAAGGGTTTTGTACAACATTCATATTGCACTGAAATTCTTCAGGGGGATGTCTGCATTTTTGCAGGCTGTGGTAGCGCTACTTTTGTTTAGAGCCGGAAAATTTGAGCATAGTGTGACTGCTATCACTAGTAGTGATGAAAAACAGTGACATTCAGTAAATGCCCTCAGTCTCCCCCTCCCCAGGCAGGGACACGTTGCTGACCGCTGTGACCTCACTCTGCGTGGTCAGTGATGGCTGCAAAGGCAGTGTAAGGTCTGGAGGTGTCAGGGCTCTGTCAGGCTGGGAGGTGAGCTGAGATCCTGCACAGGAGGGACCAAAATCTGCAGGAAAATGTCGTGCAGAGACTGAACCCGCAGGGGCTGCAGCAAGAAAGTCGGGCACGAGCTGAATGCTTGGGAGAACACCCGGGAGGAGAACAGAGATATGATCTCACCGCACGGCCACGCCCTGCTCATCAGCCTCCGCTTTAATTCTCACTGATGAACGCTGTCCCACCATTCAGTTTCCATGCTCAAATCTCTCTGTTTGCCGGGGGAAAGTGTTGAAAGAGCTGCTCCTGAAAGTTCTTGTGTTTCATTGGTGGCTCTGCATTTCTGAAGAGAGAGAAAGAGCAATACGTTTTCAACTTTAGAGGCTGAAATGAAATTAGATGTAAATGTATTCCAAGCAATGAAGGCAAATTTGCTTACTAATTTGGATTGCATCTCCTTTTTTCCCCTCCTCACACTGCAAGAAGCATTATCGGTACCTGTGCCTGTGTCACCTCTTCCCAGTCCTGCCATGTTCCTGCAGGAGCATCTCTCAAGAAACTGGAAAAGGCAAGAGTGAAGAGAGGCCAAGGCAGCAAGAAAGGAGATGAGGAGCATGGGAACTAGGAAAAGGCAACAGTGTCTGGACATCCAGGAGAAATGCTTATTTGCACCACTTCTCTTACCTTTTCCCCCAAAATGGGGCCTGCTTCTTAATTTCAAAGGGAATTTAGGCTGAGCAAGAAAGTCCGGCTCAGTGAGCCTCTGCAGGTGAGGTGGAGATCGGAAAATGTTTGATGTCAGTAGAGAAACCCATTTTTTCTTAGGTAATTCTGTTACCTTCCGAGTTTACCCTGACTTGCCTTTCCTTCACTGCCTCCCTGCAAAGGTACCTTAACCCACACCTCCCTGCTACCCTGGTACCACTGAACTACCCAAAAGCACAATTAACTCTCTCCTGCTGTCAAATTAACTTGTTACCTCAGGTTTTAAACTTGCCTTCGTCATCAAGAGGAATACAAATAGGACAAATATGTTATTTTGCCTTCAGAATGACACCTGGCAGTGTTTCTTATCTATTGATTTAAATAATTTAGCATTTTAAAAGGAAGAAATCAACTTAATTTGTTTTGGGGATACTTAAAGGTTGAGGACAATTTTATATCAACTAAAATCAGTGGTAATTCATTTATGATGGAACTAATGAAATTAATTAGCTAGTTGCTGCTTATCTTCTTTCTAGTACATACATTGCTTTTAAACATCTGCTCAATAGTCCATTATGATAGCACAGGAGTGATTTTACCTGAGAGCAATAGAGGAGCAGATGCTTCCTGATGACAGCTTCCCAATTTGTTTAGGAAACAGCCAGCCAGTCCTGGATTCACGTTTTTAACTTGAAGCATGGTGGGCATGTGAATAAATTTGAAAATCAGAAAAAAAAATTGAGGAACAAGTTTCTTCATATTATTTTTAATGATTGCAATTTGGTTATAATGCCCTTTTTGGTTAGTGTTGTATATGGCATTTTTTAAGGCTGATGGTTGTGTTTTGTCTTTTGTTTTGTGGCATCTGTACACATATGAATGTTTTGCTGCATTTACAGAACCATCCAAATTTAAATTTGATTTCAGTGTTGTCTACTAGAGTAACTAAAATTCAGCATTAGCTCAAAAAGAGTGAGAAGAACAATATAATTAGGAGAAGGAAACTAGAACAATTATTCAAAGAAAGAGTTAAAATAGGCTATCATGACATATATAAAGTGTCAGTTTTGCTTTTTTAAGATAAGTTACACCTGTGTTTTGTAGTTATGGCTTTATCAGTAGCTGGTTAAAGAGTAGAGATGAAGTCTTGTGGGCTGATATAAAACTGGCTGAGGCTCCTTGGTTCTAGTCAGCCATTTGTAGATTTTTAGATGTTTCAAAGATCACCTAAAATGACTGTACTCGTTTTATTCATCTCATCAGCAAAGTTCATCTCATCAACTACAGAGATACCATCAAAACTTGTAGGCTACAAAATGTACTTTCCCTGCAAAAATACTGTGGGCTGTACTTGCAGAGACTGTAAAGAGCACGATTGCACATCAATGATGTGTCTTTTTAAATCAGAAAACGTGAAATTGCTGTTTACTGAGAGGAAGGGGGATTAGAGTAGCCCTGAGAAGGATTCAGCTATTTGCTTTTGTGTGCAAGTCTAAAATAGTCACAAATTAGTCATTTTACCATTATATACAGAATGTAGTGTATGCAGACAGTCTTTTTCTTAGAACAGTGGTATTTAATACAGGAACAGGTAGTCTTGCCATTTCCAGAAGTATCTTTTAGGGCAGGGTAAGCTGGTGACTAAGCAGGAGGCAAGGCCGTGGTATCTGATGAAACATTAATATCTGAGAAGCACCATGTAGTCTCAGTTCTGAGGAGAGACTCTTTCCCTTCCCCACCCTTACACACAAGAAAACGAGTCTGTAGCTGGGTTTGGGGTTTTTTGTTTTCTTTTACCACAGGCTGCTGATGGTCTCTTTTGCTCTTTTTACTGAAACATTAATCAATTTTAAAGAAGGTTCAGCTTTATATAGAAAAGAAGTTTACTTTTTTCTTGATTTTTTTAACCTGTATTTTGCATATGACCATTGGGCATGACTTGTGTAAGGAGGAAGAGAAATCTCCTTCTTGGTCTGTCTCTCATGTATGTGAGAACTGGGCATATCATGCCTGTCTTTATCAGGCCTGTGACATCAGGAACAGCCATCATCACTGTCTTTCTGGCAGGTTGACTTTAGGATCTCTTCACCTACAGTTTTTAAAACTAGTTTAACCTAGAGAGCATGTCTTCAAATATCCCCATTCAGTGCTTTAGGCACTTGTCTCCCTGTAAGCAAAAATCAACTGTTTTCCTGGAGACAGCTAGGATTTACCAGGAAACCTCTGCTCTGTGGCCATCTGTGATCTTCTCACTTTGTGTCAAAATGTATGGGCAGTTCCTTGGTCTGCAGCTTCCCAAGGTCTGGCCTTTCATTTGTGAGCTTCTATCCCTCTGTCTCAGCAGCATCTGGGTGTCTAATACACTAAATTTGGGGGAAATCATGTCAGGGAAAAAACCTGAACGTATCTTGGGTGTCATTACTGTTAAAGTTTATCAGTTGTTATATTTTTTCATATAATGATTAATCCCTTGCTGACTTGACTAAGGATGTGAGATAAAAATGCAAAGTAGCTTTGAATTTCTATTGTGTTGTAGGAACATAGTGTTCAGAGGATGCTGGTTCTTCTTTTCTGCTCAGTCTTTTTCTGTTTTGCTTGGACAGATACCATAAGCCAATATTCAGGGTTGCTTGGCAATAGCCAAGTCATGAAATGCACACCCAACCTGTGGGGCATTATGGTTGCTTAGTTCATGCATGTAAATTTGGGGGTTTGAGCACTGAACAAGTCCACACCCAGAGTGTCTTCTTGGAAAGTTTGTTCTTATGTTTAATCTTAATGGCATTATTAATTTAATGGTTCCATTTTCAGAGACATTGAGTTATGACAGCTTTTAGAAAAGTCTAAACAACTAGGTGCTTAGCACTGTTGGAATATTAATTTGAAATGTTGTGAAATTCATGCTGCAGCTGGGGTGTATCTCAATGCAATTAGTTTCATCCATTTTGATTTGTTTCAAATCTACCATAAACTTTAGTACTTTACACCTGGAATATACACTAGCAGGGAAAAAAAAAACCCTCTCAGTTTCATTATTACATTTTATGTTATTATTATAATTACATTACATGATATATTATTAGCAAAAGCAACTCCTGGCAAAAAGCCTTTAAAGAAAGTAGATCAGAGGATTTTTGGTGGATACATTTGATTTGTCTTTTGGCAAGCAAAACCAGATTATTTAAGGATACACTTCTAAAATGGTCTATACTGACTGTAATGAGGAGAGGTACAGCTGTAGTCCCCTTATTGTGCCAGTTACTGTGCCATGAAGATTTTAGAGAGAGCCTTGGTGCAACTTAGAAAGTCTCAGTTCTGGAAAGGCTTGCAAATAGTTCACAGTTTGTGGAAGGAAGTGTGTAAGATGTCTTTGTACGTTTCAGAGTTCTCTGATTTTCTTGCTAGCATTGAAAAATTCCCTTGGGACTTTGCATGAGCAGTGCTGTCAGAGGGGAGGTTGCCATTATTTCTGTTCTGTGCATTTACTGAATTCATGACAATTTCACTGGGTACAAATGCAGAGGTTGATGTGTTGCTGTGGTCCCACGTGTCGTTTCAGGAGCCCTCAGATGACTCTCAGGCTGCTGGGGTTTGCAGCACAGAAGAAGTGGTTCGCTATGAGTACCACGTCCTGTACTCCAGCAGCTACCAAGTGCCTGTGCTGTATTTCAGAGCATGCTTTTTGGGTAAGGCCAGCATAGACTCATTGTGTTGAGTGCAGTAGATGTTGAAACTTTTGTATTAAGTTGAGGAAGAGATGTAATAAGAAACTGAGAGATGAGGCTGCTCACCAGTGAATTTTTCAATGCTCTGGACTCAGAGCTCCAGGACTGTGGAGGAGATGATATCATCTCAGCCTGAGGGAGGCTGATCTTTGGCTCCTGGCATCTTGCCTGTGGTTGACTGAAACTGCCGGTCATTTTTCTTGTTATTTTCTTGAAATGACTACAAAAACTTAGTGTTGTAGGTTTAAACTGGGCCTGGCAATCAGTGGACATAACCACAGTGCTTGAGGCACGAGGCTGGGGTCTAAATGTGTCTTTTAAAATGTATGCTGTTTTCTGTTTAAATTTGCTGCTTAAGGGAAAATAAAATAATATTAATATGATATCGACCTTTTTTGTTGTTGTTGTTGTTGTTGTTGTTGTTGTTGTATTGAAACTGACTCCTGAAACAGTCTGGTCCTGTCTCCTCCCTGCTATATACATCTTGTTACCCAGTGCTCTGTGGCTGTAGCCCTGTGAAGGAGGAACACTCAGCCTCCCACTGTTGAAGGCCACTGTTGGTGTCACTCATCCAATCAGCAGGCATGGAGTGATCATACTGCAGCACTGGCTGTGCTCTGTTCCTTGCTGCCCCAAGCCTGTGTACCTGTGCTCCAGTGGCACCTGGCTTCTGCCTGCAGTGGTGTGGCCAGCAGGAACAGCTTGTGGCACTTGGGGACAATGTTTAGTGGTGAGCATGGGTCTTTGGTTAAGGCTTGGACTCGATCATTTTAGAGCTCTTTTCCAACCTAAACGATTCTATGATCAGCATCTTTTGTGTTTTGAATAATATCTTAACTTTATCTAGATAAAGATGTCTGAATGTTTCCAGTGATATCTTTTCCTTTTTAATTAAAAAGTAGCTTAAGCTGCTTTGAATGTGTTTGGTAGATTTAATCACTCTCTGCCTTATATTGTTTAATGGTTTCTAATTTTGCAGTGTTAGCGTTTCAAAAAGCACTTCAGATTCAAAATTGAAGAAGAAATTCTTGTAGGCTCCCTGGTGGAAAGATTTTAGTCTGAGGTGCAGTTTCAGGAATGGATAATTTGGGGTAAATTTTCAGAGTGGGACGTGGGGAACTGGGGACATTGCTCTGTCTTTACACCAAGAAAACTCATTTGCACACATCCTGTCGCAAATTTATTTCCAGCATTATTACAGGCATTTACAAACGTGCAGTGTTGTGCCTTTGAACTTATTGTGCAGACAGGAAGATAAAGGTAGTTTTGCTGTGAGAGATGGGTTAGCCTCTTTGTGGTCCTGAAAAATGTCATCTTCTGGATTTTTTCTGAATTTATAGTGCAGTGTCTCTACAGAAGAGGACGGAGACACTGCAGGTAGAGGAAGTAGGACAGTATCTCTACTCTACTGTACTTCCATATAATTAGTATTCACCATAAGCAGTTAATCACCAGAGAAGAGCTCACAGAGACAAAACAAGTTGTTTAGCTTGTCAGCACCAGGGAATCGGAGGTGTTGAAACATGACTCCTTATAGCTGGAAGTGGATATTACAGGAGCCAGTGGATGATCTAATGCACAATCATGGTATTATGTGCCAACAGCTCCCCTTGCAGTACAGAACTGTAATTGTTCCTACAAGTACAATTATCTTTTAAACACTTCTTGGGAACCTTTCACAACGGAAAACAAGGGCTTTTTTTAGATGCTTCTGAAGGTCACCTGGGTTCTCTTCAGCATTTTACGTTGTCTTTTAAATTATAACAATATCTGACTCTTGAAGGGAGCAGGATACAAAATGCTGGCACTAAGTGTGTTTCCTACAGTGTTACCAGCTGGTATTCTCTGATTTTAATTATGGACAGCTTTTGAAAATGAGGAATTCTGTCTTCCCTGCACATTGTTGGTCTGCCTGTGCTGTGCTGTCTGAAGGTCCCGAAGTGGGATTTTTGGAAATGTACAGCTGGCACATGCTCACAATCACTTGAGATACCTGAGCAGAGTATCCTTTGTCTTGTCCCAAACCTGCTGTGAGGAAAACTCTGGGAAATGCCCTGAGTTTTTTTCTTTTGAGGTAACAGTCCGTGTAATCGGTTCCTCACCTTGTTTGTCAGACAATCAGTAATACTGCATTCCTCACCTGCACTAATCAAGGAACAATCTCCACAAGACTTACCTCAATTTCCCAGTCTAAATTCCTACCATTATTTGTAGACTTGGTAACAGGAGGGGTTCCTCACAAGTCTTCTGTGAGCTGTTCGTGGTTCCCCTGGGATCCTGCCTGTACTGATCCCTGTGCTAGTAAGAGCTGGCTGCGGGAGGTAGAGGTGAGTTGTAATCATTCCAGTGGTTCCACAGCCCTGCCCCATCTTGCCTTCCCCAGCACAGGGCACAGAGCTGGAATTCAGAGCTCTGTTTCCTCCTTGGCAGTGTCTGCAATGCCCATCACACCTGGAAAACAATAATTCTTCTGTTCAACCTGGCTGAGGGCTTTTGCAGTATTCACTTCCTATCTTTGTGTAACAGCAGCTGATACCAACCTGTCCAAATCTGTACTCCAACAGACACTTTACAAACTTCTCTGGAATGATGGAATCAATGAAATCCTGCATTCCTCCTGCTGCATGTGAGTCCAGCTTTCATTTACCTGGTCTCTCAGTCCCTCTTAGGAAAAAGGCTCCCTGTAGAGTTGCTGGGGGGATTTTCCTGTGATCTCCAGGTTGGTTGGCATCCTCAGGAGCTTGTGCCAGTGAAGATATCCAATTTTCACTTCTCTCTGTAATGTTCAAGTGTTACAGATCTCTTCTTCCTGCAGAAGGGAAAAAGTTTCATTGTATCCTTGTCCTTGCTGCTAAATTGGATGAAATAACTTGCTTTCTTGAACTTATCTTTAGACCTTTTTTTGTTGTTTGTGAGTTGAAGTTTGCTGTGTAAGATGGTGTAAGGTAAGGTTTGAAATTTTGATTGCAACAGAACTAAAACATTTTGTGGGACATCTAAACTGTAGTCTCAGGGGATGGATTTGCAGGGAAGATCTTGTTCTGTGCAAGGACAAATACTTCAGCTGAAAATAGTGATTAAGCTGAGAGATGATGAGACCGTCTGGAAAGGTGTTTGGGAACATTATAGGGTACAAGAAGATATTTTTAGGCAGTGTATATATACATAAGAAACATTTTTCACTGCCTCATCATACTTTCCATGTAGCATGTATTCCTAATTTCAGACCTGCTGAAGTCACAGTCAAGTGTCAGGAGCTCAGGGCAGAGGCTAATTTTTCCAAAATCAGCCCTGTGCCTGCCGCACTGAGCCCTTCTTTCTTTCCCTGGCTTCTGAGACTACCAAATAGGTAGTTGAAGAAATGCATGAACCCCTGCTGATATCTGATGTCAGCAATTAGCCCTCTTGGAAGCAGATGGTATAGGCAATTATCCTTCCCCTTCAATGCTGGCATCAGCCAGATGGGCTGAGCTAGGTCCAGTAAGCTTTCTTTAATCAGCAGAGTATTTTCCTCTTTTTCTAGTCTTTAAGATGTCAAGGAGCTTCGGTCTTTTCCTGAACCATCCCTGTCTGAAGCCAGGCATTCAGAACCCTCTTGCCATACATTAGAAAACCCACAGTGAGGTATCAGCAGCACAGGTGAGCACAGGCACCATTCAGGAATAACCCTGTGTGTGGAGATAATAATGGCTCGTCTCACACTTCTGTTTCCTGCAAAGGCAGAGGAAGCAGCACGAAAGCTGCCTAAAACACTGAAAAGAAAGAGCAGGACTAATGGGAGTCAACAAGGACTGCACCCTCACTCCTCTAGAGAAGAGAAAAGGAATGAGGTTTTCAGGCTGACCTGCTCAAAATACTCTCTCAGCTCAGTGACAGCTAAATCCCTGTCAATAAAAACCATGCTAATCAGCGGTTAGAGAGAGGGAGCTTCTGACATAGGGAAACTTCCTCCAACCCTGAAGGCATGACTTTCTGTATTCACAACCACACTGGGCCTGTCTGAAGTGCTTTCCAGAATACAGATTTACTTCCTGAGCTCAAAAACATGTAACCACCATGTCCTTTCTCAGAAACACAGCTGCTCTAAAGACCATATCCTGTAAGAGCTGGTTTTATTGTGGCTTTAGACATAATTGAAATTGATTAATTTCTATGATCATATATTCTCTTAAACCGTATGAGAGTTTTTTTCTCCTTTGGCAGTGGTTTCTTTATAACATACGTCAGAGTGAAGCCTCAAAACAAGTTGTGCACCATTTCACCCAAAGTGTCACATAACCTTTAATTGAAAATCTTAGTAATGGTTAAAAGCTTTTAATTGGGAATCTCTGAAATTACTAAAAGTCCTCACTAAACATGAAGAAAATAGATTACAGTAACTTGGGAAGCCTGAAAATTTTCTCTGAAAATAAATACAGAATTTTGTCTGCCTAAAGAATTTCTGCTCTTTGCAAAATTAAGGCCCATCTGAGAACTGCAGCTCCTGTGTGGTCTGACAGCCTCAGCTTGCTGCTGTGAGAGGGCACTCAGTATTCTGCCATTTAACTATTTTTTATTTGTGGTGGCATGATTGAGTTAATGCCAGCTGGGCAGTTAAGAAGCTTTTCTCAGACAAGTTTGTTGTAGTCTAACCAGTTTAAATAATAAAACTATCCCAGCTAGACTTGGGATAAGCCTTGGGACACACAGCAAGCTGTGTCCTTGTGGGTGGATGGTGACTAAATAAATACAGAGATGGGTGAATATGGAGCCTTCACCTTCCTCTCCTGCCCCTTCTCTTGGCTTGGTGCTGCTGTTTCCTTCTCATTCTGGCTGAACTTCCCAGGTCAGTTCCATCCCAGGGAAAAAAAGAGCCATGAAGGCAAGAGGCTGCTTGGCTTAGCAGGTGCCGCAGTGGGCCCTTGTTGCCAGCAGCAACAATTACTGACTGCTCTGTTAGACCAGCTGGATGTCTGAGGTCTCAGTGGGTTGCAAGAATGTGTGACAGGGCTGCTAAATGTGTGAGAGTGCTGGAAAAAGGGGGTAAGAGTTCCCAAAGAATACAGATCTGTGTTTAGACCAAATCTGGGAGCTCGTGAATAGGATGAATTCACCATGTGGTAAAGACAAAATTCATTTTTAACTATAGCATGATTAATGTTTCAATAACTTCTGATCATTTCTAAAAATGGGATTAACAGAGTCAGAACAATCCATTCCACATGTACATGAATCTGCTCAGTGTTATAAAAATTCTCAGAGAAAGGTGTACAGAGCACAGTCTAGAGTGGCAAATCAGATGTTGCACTAGAATGTGTGTTATTGCAGATTTTACATTTGGACTTCCTCTGTTGAGAACAAAATTGCAAGTATGCATGGCATTTCATATGAGTGTAAATACACCTTCTAAGATAAATTTATGCTGTTGTAACAAATTTCTTTGTGAATGTTATACTGTCTCCAGCACAGATCTGGTATCTGTCACCACAAGACAGTGAATGTGATGGTCTAACAAGTCTCACCTTCATGAGGATAGCATGGAAAAACTGATTAATATGCTGTTGTTCCATCAGACACTTCATTTGCCACATGATTCTGCTATATGGTGCTTATATAAGTTCAGAACTTTGTCCTTTTTTATAAATATGTGTAGACAATAAAACAGAGGCTGTAGGCAGCTGGTTTGAACTTGTGTCTAAATATGGCATTCAAATGTTAATTGTGTGAATAAATCTTTTTCATTTCACAGACAAACAAATGTCAGTAGAATAAAACTGATTATCAGAGGATGATGGTTTCTGACACCTGATAAATGCCAAGATGAAGCTACTTATTGAAAGTCTATCAAAATACTCTCTTTGCCATAAACAAATATTCATTAAAAATAGACATGCTTATTTTCTAAGTGGTTGACACTAATATATTGGTGTAATTCTAGCATCACAGCTAAAAACCTAATGCAACAATGCTATATAAATGCAGCTCAAGAAAACATTCTGGACATACCAGAATGCAGTAAACTTCTATCAGCAGAATTTTGTTCCTTCGATTTCTTACTCCTTAGATTTCTTTGTTCCTTAGATCTCTCACTATGCATATGTTTATAGTAGGCAACTCTTAATGGTGTTGTTTTGTGGTTTTAAATCCGCCTTATCAAAACTTTGTTTTACAAAACTAGTTACACTTCACACCTTACAATCAGCATGATTTTCTCTGTCACTCCCAGGTGATAGAGAAGAAAACTCATCAGGGAGCTTAGGATAATTCTGTGTGCACCTTCAGTCAGGATTTGAACAGTTACCAGTTTTAATTTTGCTATTCTTTATTAAAGCATGCTTAAGAGCTTTGGCTGAAGGTGGTTGTTTCTTCCCCCAGATGGAAGGCCTTTAACACTGGATGAAATATGGGGAAGTGTTCATGCATCCTACCAGGATCGTCTGCAGGAGGGGCCCTGGGACACTATTACACAGCAGGTGAGAATCCTTTGGTCCCTCACGAAACTGGGGAATGCAATATATGCCTGGATCCTCGATGTCCTTATTCCTCTCTTGGACAGAAGGAAAAAAAAATTAAAATAATAATAATAATAATAATAAAGTCTCTATCCTGTTGTGCTGAACCATTTACCAGCAACAGTTTCAGTCTTGGATTTTGAAGGATATATAAGTGTTCACCATTTAAGGCTTGCTTTGACAGTATCTCACATTTAAAATACTTTTCCAAAGCCAGTTCTCAAAAATTCAGTCAGTTTCTGAGTAATCGTGATTTTGGGTAAATACAAAAGCAGACTTATTTATGTAAATAAGACATAAGTGTAACATTTTATGGATTGTCTGGTAATCAAATAACCAAAAAAGACTGTGTGTAATTTTCAGTTTTAAATAGACATGCAATCTTCAGGACTGAACAAGGGAAAAATGGTTTCCTGTCCAAAAATATGTTGGTGCTGTCTGATAGTGCCTCATGGATCAGAGCTGAGCTGTTTGCTCTGGTGTCTTCCCTTTGGTCCAGGTCTCATGAGCAAATCTGACAAAGAATTGAGACTCTCCAGGTGGGAGTTCTTTTCCCATCAGACCAAGATACCAATGCGTCCTTTCTCCCTCCCCTTCCCTTCCTGTTTTTTTTTTTTTAATTTTAGCTGTTTCCAGGCACTCAGGTCTCCCGTCACAGCAGTATGACAAGGATGTAACATCCACTGGGTCCTACAGGTGCTCCCTTAATTCAAATAACACAGTTTAATTACAGGATGCCTGTTTGTAGATGGTGCTCAGCCATGGGAACACGAGTAGCATTCTTGGGTTTGAAGCCACAGACTATTATTTATCTTATAATAGCTTCCTGAGAACCTACCAAGCCATGGGTGTGCTGGAGGTTGCTGTGCGTGTCTGAATTCCAGTTGTGAGCTGGCAGGTTCTTATAATACACACTTTTCACATGAAGCATTAATTACCTGGCTTGTCTGTGAATGAAGATGAGGAAATTGGGTTTTAATAACATAATGTAATAATGCAACACTACTGAGAATAAAGCACAAATGGGATGTTTGGAATGTGTGAAATCAGAGTTGTGAAAGCCAAAAGGAAAATCAGGTCACTCCCACATAAGGATTATTTTTGCTTCTTAAGGGGCAGTAAAGTAAAATCTATCCTGCATCTAATAACTGGAGGTGTATGAGGGGATCCATACACACAAATTCCTGCAAAAAACAGGAGTTTTGGGTGGCAAAATGTGTGGAGTGATTCTGGGACACTCTCCAAAGGTCATACAGTCAATTGTGAGTGCAGTGACAAACACAGGAAGAACATTTTTGAGAAATTAGCAGAGTTAACAGCTGCAAAATGTGACTTTCTGTTAAATAAGGAGATTATGGAAGATAATGACAATTAGCCTGCAAGCATCATATCAAAGCAAGAGTCAGGTCTATGAGAAAAAAACCTGCTTTTCTCCATCAAATGAATCAGGGTTCTGAACTGAAATATAAAGTTTTGTCTTGCCTTGCTGCTTTTCTGCTGACCCATTTTGTTATGTGGGTTAGGCTTTGCCTGCAGGGACACAAATCCTATAATGCAAGTCACTGGGCAAACTCATCAAATCAGGCTTGAGCACTCAGCACACATGAGCAGCAGAGTAAAAAGGTTTAGGATTTTAATCCAGAAGATACAAATTTTAGATGCTATGAGCACTCCACCACTGGGAAGCAAAATTGAACTTGCCAAGGGTCCATGCATGTTACTTAACTTTTAGCTAGGGCTGATCTGCACTATGATTGGCAGACCAGAAAAAGAAAGGCTTACTGACTTTTTGGGACCTTTTCCCCCAGGTTTTAATAAAATGAGGGTGGCAGGCCTGTGCACATTTCTGATACAACTGTATTTTGGTGTATATCCTCTGTGGTGGAATACATCTGTAATAAAATACATCTCCGGAACTGAGACAAGCTGCAAAGAGTGGGGATATTTGACATTTGCAAATTTTAGGTAAAATTTGGACTTTTATAGTTACTTTTGATTATGGTGGAAAGTTATGCTCATTTCCAGAGAAAGCATCTTGAAATATTTTTCCTGACTAGATTACTGCAAAAAGCAGAAGTCAACTAGTTACCTTCTCATAAATAAATTAACATGATAAGGTTGCATAGTATTTTATAATGATAATTGATAAATGGTGATGATTTAATTGCACTTCCTCTAGTAATAATCTTAAAATGCTCAAATGAAGTTCCTGTGATTGGCTTTCTTGTGAGTTAAATCTCCCTGGGGTCTTCAGTCATCCCTTCCCTACATCCGGTGATAACTTGCTTTAGCTGTTTTAAATAATACAAATCAATTAGAACACACAGCTGTTTAACAAAACTTCCAAATGTTGCTACAGGTCTCTGTGGGTATTTCCTGATGACTTATAATGACATCAATTTAGCACACCTGGTAAGATCTGTGTGAGCTGGAAGTGGCTTAATTCTGCAATGACAGGAAAATTAAGGAGTATTTATGGATTACTGTTGCCTTCCAGAAATGATGCCAACTTTGATTTTCAGCTTCTTTTTAGGAGGATTCAGAAGTGAAGTTACAGATATTGCAGCCCCATTTCCTGAATTGTAACTTGGTGGGTGCTTTTTTAGTTATTTATTTATATGAGTGATTTATATACCATATAAACATACATGTATGATACATAATATTTATATAAGTTATTTATAAGATATTAGTTATACACAAATACATAGTGGTGGCACTGCCTAAACAGCTCAAACTTACTGGGCCTTTTGTGTGTAATAAATGTAATAAATAGCAGGTGTAATGTCCCAGTTAGGAAGGCAGCAGCCCAAAAGTGCTGTGGTCAAATGCTAAATGGTGAGGAAAATTGAGAGAATAAAACCTCACAAGAACAGGAAAAAACCTAGAAGGAAAAAAAAAAAAAAAAAGAATAGAGAATGGAGAACAGAAATCAGACAAATGGGGAGATATCTTCCCAAATATGGAGGTGAACATGCTTTGCCGCATGGTAGTGCATGGTGTAAGAACCAGGAATTTAAAGAAAAAAATGGATAACTAATACTGAGTTAATCTGTATAGGCTGCATTTTACCTTTTATCATTTTGGAAACCTCTCTGAAGATGAGTGGGAGATGTGAAGCAGCAGAGAATGATTCTGTGATTATAGCCGGAACTTCTGGCTGTGTGGTGTTGGTTGAGTCCTCTCTGTGGAGCTGGAAATGCATAACTGAAGGGCTTTTTTTTTTTGTTAGGATTGGTGTGGGATAGGCATTGTCAGGGCATGAATTTTCATCCTGTTGTGGCTGAGGGCTCCACACCTGTTTTGAAGAGCCTTCATGAAGATCCAGGAGACTGGTATAGCCTTCACATCCAGGTATTTTCCACAGAGTGTGGAATAATGCTGGATTGATAGATACAGTCACCTATTAGGAGGTAAACTGAGACCCACTGATGTCTCAAGCACCTTCTGAAATTCAATTGTAGTGGAATAAGGGATTGGAAAGAAAAAAATGGGTAAGGATTCTTCATAATTTTTTTGCCTTGATAGATATTTATAAAAGTGCAGACAAAGCAGAAGGACTTCAACAGAGGGAGAGACAACACTGAAAAATATGTTTCTAAGACTATGATGAAGCTGAGTATTAATGCAATTAATTCTATGAACACAGGTACCCAGGTCCATTTTTGATTCTTGTTACTTCTGCTATCTGTGGCTTCCATTAATTTTTTTCTGTAGCACAAGAATTTTGTAAGCTGATGAATGAAGCTGATCCCAGCAGGTAGCATCACCAACAATTTTGGTTTTAACAGAGTGATGTTGTCATAAAGCCTGACCTTCCCCTGAGGAAACAAAGTCATAAACACAATCAAATATATGTGCTAAGGCTTAATCAATGCTTAGTGATGATGGAATGTAAAATCAAATATCTAAGGATAGAAATCAAATTGCATTATTACAGGAGGCTCAGGGGTTGAAAAACTACCCCATAAAACAAGAACAAAACTTGGTGACTTGAGGATCCTGCAGAAATAGTCTTAAAAATGAATCTGTGAATCAGGATTCCAAAGGATTCTCGAAGCTGTGGAGTACATGTGTCCGTACATGGCTCCCCTCCTTTTTAACCCAACACTGTTCAAATGCAATTACTTCTGCTACCAAAGTGCTCCCAGCTGTGGGAGGGGACACATTTCATATGTGACACCCTGATTCTGGATTTGCCAGCAATAAATGAGTATTTTCCTGGTTTAGCCGTTTACTGTTGCTGCAGATAAAGTAATTCAAACCATTCTGATACTGACTGTATCCTATGGTTCTGAATAGTGAGTGATCAGGAATTTTGCGTCTGCTTTTTCTCAACCATTCATTTCATCTAAACAAGATATTTTTCTTCTGTCATTTGATACTTAGCAGATAGTTTTAATATGTCCTTCCTGTCATATCAGAAGTATTCAAACAAACTCAGACTACAGAAATCACTGCACAGGACTGCACCCATTTCTGAGTTAATCCAGAGTCTTTTTCAACCAGGAGTTAGGAATCTGGAGGACACGTTCTTTATAGTACCTCAATAATCCTGTCCATTACATCACTTAATTTATAGCAGTGTTAACAGTAAAATCAATAAACATTATTTCTGAAATGTCAGGGATGTTAATAGTGTGATTTAAAAAAGGAGAAAGAGTCAAAACTCTGAACAGAACACATTGATATAGTGTTGTAGAGGCACATCTTGCTGCAAATGTGATAGGGAGGATTTAAATCATTACGGCTCAGTCATTTTGAAAAATGTGGTAAGGTAGCTATTCTTAGACATACAAATCTTTCTTGCCATATTGTGGGATTTTGCTAAGTGGGGGAGGCTGTATACAGTATTCTTAACAGAAGGTTGCTAGGATCGCTCTTAACGAATTTGAGTTGCATCAACAGTTGCTATGGATCCCCTGCTAATATTTTTGGAAAATTATTAGTACAACTTCCTGAGAAAAGGGAGTCTTACCAGTACAAACTGGAAAGCCATTTGACAGGGGGGAGATACAAGGATGGCAAAGCTGGGTATGTATTTATTTACCACTAAAATATTCTATGATGTGTTGAACTCCTGGGGTTTAAACCAAGCTGTAGTATTGTATAAGCTACCAAGGAGGTTTTATTTTAAAACTAGCCACTGGTTAATAATGTTCAGCTGCTCTACAGTTTAGTCATGCTTTTCACCATAAGACTTCATGGACAATAATCTAGTCCAACTAATTTCATAGAGGGAGAAGACCAAATAATGGGCTAATACTAAATGTAGAGTAAATAAAGAAGCTTAATGGATAAGCAGCTGACTGATGAGCAGCTGATGACATCTACCAGGACTTGTGCAAGGTATTTGACACTGACATGACATCCTTGTCTCTGAGTTGGAGAGCCATGGGTTTGGTGGATGAACCCCTGGGTGGGTGAGGGATGGTGCTGGGTGGTCACACTCAGGGACTTGAGTTGATGTCCAAGTGGAGACCAGGGATGAATGGTGGGACCATGGGGACCTCATGGAACCTCATGGAGCTGAGCAGAGGCTAGGTCAGGGCAATCCCAGGCACTAGCACAGACAGGACTGAGCAGATGGAGCAGCCCTGGAGGAGCCCTGGAGGTGCTGTGGGGCAGAGCTGGGACCCCAAAGCCCCTGTGCTGGGCTGAGCCCCAGCGTGGGCAGCAGGGCAGGGGGGATTCTGCCCCTCTGCCCCCTCAGCTCAGAGCCCACCTGCAGAGCTGCCCCAGCCCTGGGGCCCAGCACAGGAAGGAGCTGGAGCTGCTGCAGCCAGGCCAGAGGAGGCTCCAGGATGAGCAGAGGGATGGAGCAGCTCTGCTGGCAGCAAAGGCTGGCACAGCTGGCATTGTTCAGCCTGCACAGGAGAAGCTTTGGGCTGACCTCACTGTGGCCTTGCAGTGCCTGAAGGAGCTGCAGGAAGGATGGAGAGAGACAATTGCCAAGGGCTGGAGGGACAGGACCCAGGGAATGGCTTCCAGTGCCAGAGGGCAGGGCTGGATGGGATCTTGGGAAGAATTGTTTCCTGGGAGGGTGGGGAGGCCCTGGCACAGGGTGCCCAGAGAAGCTGTGGCTGCCCCTGGATACCTGGCAGTGCCCAAGGTCAGGCTGGACACTGGAGCTTGGAGCAGCCTGGGACAGTGGAAGGTGGCACTGCCAATGGCAGGGGATGGACCTGAATGGGCTCTTAGTCTCTTCCAACCCAAATCATTTCAGGATTCTGTAATAATTTACATGCAGAGATAAAAGCAGTATGAAGTTCCCTGCCAGTTTCTTGGGCATAATTCAGGACAGACTTTCAAGTACTGATACTATTGTTACTTGAATTATTCTGAAATGAAGATTCAGTAATATTTTCTGTGCAGATTTGTAATTAATCAAACAAATTACAATGTAATAGTATTGATTCTCTTGATTATTTTCTACTTCTGTGAAAAAATCTGTTTCAGTGCTGTGCATTGCATTTACACATAATTTATCTAGCAGTGGTTCTGCTTCCAGAGAACTTCCCAAGCAGAGATTTGTGGAGTAAGTTGTAAGAGCACGTTCCCTTCCTGGTCTGGCATTTCTCCTTGTAAGCTGAAGTGGGTTCTGTTCTGTCTTCCCCCCACCATGACTGGAGGCTGTTGACTACTGGAATGCATCTGCCTAATGAACATTCCCCCCTAATAGAAACATCCCAAATTACACAATAGCATTGACTGCACAATATGAAAGAAGAGAGGATCATATATGGCAGACTCAGATCCATTTGGAAGGCCACTGGAGTGGCCACAAGGCATTGTAAACCGTTTTTTTCCCTCTTACTTTATTAAGAAAAAAAAGGCATTTGAAGTCCTGCTGAAATGGGAGTTAGGTATCTGTGCTAAGAGAAAGCAGTTTATACCTAAGCACCTGTGCTCTCAAGTGGTGGCAGCAGATGGTGTCAACAATTCAAAAGCATTTAGACAAATTCATGAGGCCACTTGTCCATAAGTGGATGCAACATTACCTGGCAGGAGTGTGTCCTCCAGTGCCCGTGGTGCAGATCTGCTGGAGCAGTGCAGGGGGAGTGAACCACAGAGGGAGTCCAGGCTTGTGCTGTCCCAGATGCTGCCGGGGGAGGCAGGAGCCACTGCTGGGGCATCCACTGGAATCCCTGGGATTATGGGATGAACTCTTTCAGGCCACTTTTGTCAAATGTGGGTTTGGGTTTGGGTTTTTGTTTTTTTTCTTCCCTTTATCATTTTTTAATCAGGGTAGGAAATCTGTCTTCAGTGTCTTTTCCATGCTTCCACAGCTTGTTGGATCGTTCAGTTTTGCACCTTAGATGAAGCTTATAACTTAAGAACAGATTTTAAATAGTAATTAATTAAGACTATATGCTGCATAACTAAAATGGTGACAACTGAATTAATCTACTTTTGGCAAGGATGGAAGAAGAATCATCTGTTTATTTCTTAGGAAAATGGCTGAGATGCCATTTCTTGACAATGTAACTATGGACCTGCCAATTTTTAAGTATAAAGTTTTATTGAAAAATCCTAAATGCATAAGTTACGTGCTTGTGAGAAGCCTTGAAGCCTTACAAGAAGCTCGTTAAGCTATAGAAACATGCCTGAGTGTCACCTACTGCTTTGATTCCTCCTGTTCTTAAAATTAATAATTCAAACCTTATTATATATATATAAAATACATAATTTTAGATCAGCAGTGTTGGATATTCTTCATTACTGTTTTGCTTGTCCTGAATTACCTCTCCTGCCCTTCAGAGATCTTGTGTTAGATATTTAATACCTTCATTAAAATAATAAAATTATAAAATGTAAAAAATAATCACCGCCTCTTCAAAACTGTAAATACTCTAGAATCAGGCAGAATTGCGGCATAAAAGATGAACTACAGAATCACAGAATCACAGAATGGTTTGGTTTGGAAGGCACCTTTGTTGGGATCCATGAAGGATTTGAAACAGCAGATGCAAAGTGGAAGGCGTGGTTCATCTTGAAGAAATTCTGGCTATGTTACGTGTGTTTGTATTTCTGTGTTGTAGGATCTGCCAAAGCATCTCTGCTTTCCTTGGAAAAACATAGCCATTTAATTGCCTTTTCAGCTTGGACTGGATATTTGATGAAAGAAGGACAGGATCCAGCTTAATTGGCTGCATGGTGTTGGAAATAGGAAAAAGTGTTAATAAAAAATCATCACTGAAGTTGGTTGTGGGTCTTTGGGAGCACACGGGAAATGGGGACATTAAATCCTGGGGGTAATTGCAACTGCTCACCTGCAAAGAGCTGGAGTGTAAATCAAACCACTCTGCAGCCTCCTCTGACAAAGGCTCAGTAACCACAGAAATCTGCTTTTTGGGGCTAGTTTGCACTTCTTTGTCTTGTCAGGGTGCCTTCATGCTTTCTGTTGTATGATGCCAGTGCAGACCTGCTTTGATTGCCTGAGAAAAGCAGGAGAGCTGTGGCAGTGCCACTTGCCCGGTCATTCCTCAGCACGTGTCACAGGCAGGGGAGGTTGTTCCAGCTTCTGGATTTGGTGAGATTTCTGTGTTTTGTTGCCAAGCTGGGGAAACTTGCCTCAGTTATGCCAGTAGAATGACTTAGCCTCTGGCTGTGAATTGAAGTCAGTGACCATAAATACATTATCTGTGCCAGATCACAGAATTCCACACTGCTTTGGGTTGGGAGGGATCTGAAAGCTCATCCCGTTCCATCCCCTGATATGGTCAAGGACACCTTCCACTGTCCCAGGCCACTCGAAGCCCCAGTGTCCAACCTGGCCTTGGACACTGTCAGGGATCCAGGGGCAGCCACAGCTTCTCTGGGCACCCTGTGCCAGGGCCCCCCCACCCTCCCAGGGAACAATTCCTTCCCAAAATCTGGCATAATTCTAAGTCAGTAGGATGGAGAAGACCTGTACAATTACTGTACTACCAACAGCTTTGTTACTGTGATTTACACCTTCTATCAGGATTATAAAAGTTCCCTGTGTCATTACAGTTCCTTAACTGTTGTGCTTGTGATTCCATAGTAATAGAGTTTCCATTGTAGTAATTCCATTATTAGAGGAAGATCCCTTTGACCTCGTGTCCCACACATTTGAAGTTCCATGTGCACAGTTACTGTTCTGGTTGTGGGACTCGGGGTCAGTCTAAAGAGACAAATCTTCCTGCCTTCTTTCTAAATGTGTAGAGTTGGATTATATTAACAGTTATTGATATGTATGAAAATGAAGAATGAAAAACAAGATAGACCATGAATTCAAGAACATAAATTACTTGTGGTATAATCTTGAGTGAAGAACTTTTACTTAAACCCAGCCGTTTGTTTCAGTAAATGTGGTCAGAAATTGGAAGGAAGGGAAACGGAAAAACTTGTATCCTTTTTAGTAATTGCATCACTGTTTCCTTTTTCTAGATGGAAGAGATTATGGGAGGCATGTTTTTTTAATTCTGCCTTCTTCTTCTGACCTGGTGACTGGGGCTTTGAACACTGCTGGGAAAATGTCTGGAATCAATTGGCACTGGTTGTGGTGTTTGCAGGTAGGATCCTGCATGAAATTTTTGACACCCGTGTGTGGATTTGTTTTTGCAAAGCAGCATCATGCAAACCAGGTCGGGGAAGAGGCAGTTTCAGGCACAAATCCCCTGCACTATCATCAATGGAGAGACCATAAATGTTGTGATGGATGCTTGAAGGCAGTTTAATGTAGCAGTGGAGAAAATAGAAGCCATTACCTCTGGAAGAGCTCCAGTTATGACAGAGAAAATAAATGGTGCTGTTACAAGAGATGTACTGACAACAAAATTCCTGCTGCCTGGGGAGGAGAGCAGCAGAGCACAGTACAGAAACCTACAGACAATTACCCGTTATCTGAAGTAATGTTTATTTTTGGTTTAAATCCGACATGGAGACTGCTTGATAAAATTACTTAATCCGATCTGACAGTCTTAATTATACTTGTGCTTGGGAACTGCCCAGTCTTTGCCACTGCTCAGATCAGTGTTGTGACATTTCCCTGCTCAGCATCTGTATGTGGAGGGCTGTACCTGCACAGACACTGAACAGGGAGCTGTGCTACCAGTGCTCACTCAAACCCAGCCTGGGCTGGCATGCCTGAACAAACCAGGTTCAGAACAGCTTTCCCCTGCCAGAGGGAGGGGTTGCATGGGATGTTGGGAAGAAATTTTTCCCTGTGAGGGTGGGGAGGCCCTGACACAGGGTGTCCAGCGAAGGTGTGGCTGCCCCTGGATCCCTGGCAGTGTCCAAGGCCAGGTTGGACACTGGGGCTTGGAGCAGCCTGGGATAGTGGAAGGTGTCCCTGCCCTTGGCAGGGGGTGGCAGTGGAAGGGCTTTAAGGTCCTTTCCAACCTAAACTATTCCAGGATTTTGTGATACGTTTTCAGTCTACTCCATGGAACATTTCATGTCTTTCATCCGTCTCTCTCTCCCAGGTTTTTTTAATGGGAGGAGTTGAGGCAACAGCTGCAGCAGCAGGCACAGAATGTCCTCACACATCTTTCCTGCATCACCTAGGAGAGAGGTCTTTCTACAGAAAATAAATGAAGGAACATTTTGAGCTTTCAAATTCAGCAGAGCTGGTGCCTGCCTGTGAAAATATTCCTTCCCCATCTCATCCAGGTCAGACTCAGAGAGATATGCAGATGTGTGATGGATTCCAGTGTGTGGTGCTGAACAGGCACTGCTGTAAATCAGCCTCATAGCTAGATAGATCCAAAATCATAGATAGATCCAAGAAAATAATGCTGTTGATTTCAAATAAACTGTGGGTCAGAGTATTACTGCCCAGAAGAGTTGTGGGCAATCTGCAGATGGGTTCTTTGCAGTACAATGTCAGTGAGTGCTTGTGGGAATTGACTTGAAACTCTCACACTGTCCTGGTACGTGACTGACTGGAAAAAGATTAATTGTAAACAAGAAGTGGGATGATTCTTATATGTTGTTTGTACTGTTTAGGGTTTTTTTTCCTTCATGAAGTCCCAGTAGAACTTTGTATTTTTGGTGTAACAGGCACTGGACCAGCCTAGATGAAGGATTGAATTGCTGCCCTAGTATTTTGCTCAGGATACATTTCAGTGCATGTCGAGTGTCATCATTCTGCCAGGTAAATGCAGCAGGCAGTGAACTAATGCTAACGAAGCTGATGCAGCACAAACTTCCATTCATTTTCACCTTTCTCACAGTGTTTGAGAAGGACTTGGGGTTCATCCCATTGCAGATACCCTACCCTCTCTCAGAGCTGGCTGGCTCCTGGGCAGGCTGGGGGCCTGGCAGTGAGAGGCTCTGTAGCCCATTACCAATTCTGAAATCATCCAAGGCTTTGATAACTGCTGCATTTTTATTGGCAGCATCCCCATGCTTCCTCCTCAGAACTGCTGTGTCAGTGGTTTAACCTTGAGTGTACATCAGAGCCTCAGAGGATGCCACTGTGTGCAGGATTTGGAATGTAGCATTTGAATCAGAGCTGATGCTCTCAGGGTGTTTTCCCTGATGCTCCACAAGCTTCTTGTCCTCACCTCAGCCTTTTTGCTTTTTAAAGGCTGCTCCTTAGTGGCTCCTGGCTCAGGATTTCTTTTGGTCTCTTGTACTTTTGTGGTTTTCCTGTCGGTGTATGACACATTCCTGTCTTTTGAGTACCATGGAATTCCTGCATTTGGGAATGTTTTCTGTGTCACCATGTTTTCACGTTGTAAGAAGAGGAAGGACTAAAAGAAGAAGGATGTAGAATTCAAAGGTAATAAACTATTTTGAAAAATCAAGTGTGGCCTCCCTGTGTGACTCACTGGTGGTTTGCTGAAGCAAGAAGTGTAGGGCAAAATCAAATATTGGGGGTCAGGATGGTTGGGAATAACTTCAGCCTGAATATTCATCTTTGGGAATTATCTTCATGCCTTGTTCAGAGACCTGTGTCATGTAAACTCAGGTTACTTCTGTCTTCTTTCTGGGAGTTTGTGCTGTCTCTTATCTCCAGTGTAAAGGAGCTCGCTGAATTTTTTTTGCACAATTTACTTCTTTTTTTTTTTCTTTACCTAATAGTTTTGTAAATGTTATTAACTATGTACCTTTTTTGCTGTCTTGAAGGTACACCGTTGGCAAAATCCAAGTATTTTGTGGAATTATTTGGAGGTCTAAGTTAATTTGATCAGATAACGAAAAGGAGGTTTTAATTCAAAATACTACTCTTTCTAAAAGAAAAACTGCATCAATTCACTTTTGACAACGGCAGATGGTAGAAGATATGCATTCTTATGCAAGTTATCGGTTTGCAGTGTGAAACAAAGCTTTCTGAACACCCTTTTTTTGTATATTCTGAGGCTTCTGAGAGTTTTTAAAGTTCTCTTAGACATGAAGGGATTGATCCTCCTGAGAACATTTTCAGCATCAGAACCAAGTGGAAGTTAAAGCCACCTTGAGAGCACTTCCTTCTCCCTTCTTGCCTCCTCAAATGGAACCATGTGTATTTCTCAACAATAGCCTGAGAAATTATCAGGGCTCAGGGTCCTGGAAAACCTTTTTTCCTAGGGGGAATGTGTTTTATGTGTTACATTTGATCAGACTGTGGCTTACACAGTAGCTTTGCTTCTCCTCATCCAGTTAATGCTGATACAGTAACTTTAGTTACTTTCACAAACCATTACATTTTAACTAAAATAGTGGCATAGCCTGGTTGCTGATCTTATTTCCCCTTCAACAGAGGAGAATGTATATTATTGATGTGTAATATATACAATATGTATTAATTTGTCATGACTGTGATAGGAAGAGCAATGTGAGCTAAAATTCTGAGGTAAGAAAAGTTGCATCAGGAACTGATTGCACCCTGCCTTGTCTTTTCCAAATGCACGTGATGAGTTTTCTGTTTTTCTCTTCCATGACAAAGCAAATTCTTTTCCCTCTCAGGAACACCCCATCCTCGGGCAACCTTTCTTTGTCTTGCACCCCTGTCGAACCAATGAATTCATCTCTGCTGTGCTGGGTGGCTCACAGGAACACCACAGGTGAGGGGCACTGCTGGGCCTTGCAAGGCTTTGTGCAATGCAGATAAAGTCAATCAGCTGCAGAGTGGAAATGGCCAAAGCTACTTCCTTGGTCCTAGCAGAGTAAGATTTCAGTATTGTCACTTCAGGCCTGAAAATTAAAATACATTTGTGATAGGAGAAATTAAGGAATAGTCCCATCTGAAGTTGTTTTATGACCGTTGAGTCTGTCTGAAATTCAGAAAAAGCTGGGATGATATATTTATGGTGCCTTTTTTGTGTTTGTTTTTATTTTTCCCCTAGACAAACAAATTACATCATACTGTGGCTCAGTACTGTAGGCCCAGTTGTGGGCCTGAATCTGCCTTTGAGTTATGCAAAACTGGCACCAGAGAAGAACACAGATGCTGATTTGGCTGAAAGGTAAGAGAAAAGAAAATCATCCTTTCCTCTCCCATCCTCCTGTTCCAAAGATCAGACAGAAATCAGCAGAACCATTACCTCCTCCTCTGAAGATCTTGGTTCAGTGAATTTAGGACTCACCTTTCATTGTTTTGCTTACCTGCCTGCCATGTTGCCTTACTTGCTTTGCAGTGAAAATTTGTGCACAGAGAGGGAAGTTCTCGGTCCATTGCTGACACCCTTTATGAGTCCAGAGGGTCTCTGATGTCCTGGGGTCTCTCTCAGGAGAAGTGTTTTATATTGGTTCCTCCAGCACAGGGTTGGGGGTCTGGCATAACTGCTGTGAAGATTTTAATTGAATTCCTTTTTTGTGTTTGCTGTCGCCTCTCCAGAGCCCTGAGCTGAAGGACTGAGGGTGGTTAGACTGTGATAAACCTGCTGCAGACTTCCCTAGGGATGAAGTTGAAGGATTCTTCCTGGCTGGTCAGCCATGCCAGAGTGGAAAGGATTGCTCATGGCTCTTTCTCTGGCCAGAACTCACCAGTGATGACAGTGGGAACTGGCTGCAGCTGTGAGGACACCTCCCTAGCACCACCCAGACCTAACCTGCCTTGGGATTGATCTTCCTTGAAGTCACTCATCTCCTGCTTCCTGTGCCTGTGCCCTTGGTGAGGCTGCACACAGATGCACAAGCCAGAGCCTAGTTGCTGGATCTACTAAACTTACCTCTAGAAAATCTGCACCATCTGTGGGGCAGAAAATGCAATGTAAACACAGAAAAATGCTCATGGGATGTGATGTGAGCTTGTGGCAGTCAGTGTGGGCTGAGACTGCTTCACCTGGGAGCCACCTTCCCCACCAGAGCCTGGTGAGGGACCAGCCCATGTTCCCCAGCACACAGAACATCCTCAGCCTGGGAATATCCCATACACATCACACCTCAGGGAGCAAATGTGGTTGGGACTATCACAAACAGAGCCCTTGGAGCCTGCATCGAGTGAGCATGTCCAGCTCTGGAGCTCAGGTGCCTGGAGCTGCTGTGTGGGAACATCTGGCTCTGCCATGCTCTGCTGCCTGCCAGGGAAGCTCTCCGTGCCCCCTGGGAACTGCTGTTGTTCTCAATTAGTGTTTCTCATTGTAGTTGTGGTTGTTCACAGGTTTGCTCCCTACCCTGCACTGCTCCGGCAGCCTCCCCTGACAGCTGTTGGTTTTTGGGGAATTGCCTGGTGGTGCTGCCACTGAGAACCAGATTGAGGAACTTCCCTACCACTCATCCTGGCTTCTCTCCCAATCCCATTTTATTTGCAGTGTAAAAGAGAGTCTGAGCAGCTGACATTGAAACACAGATTTTACTTTGTACATTCAGCAATTGTCATTTAGACAGAGTCTAGTGTGTGCCACGTCAGAGCGGGGAGTGTGAAATTCATCCAGATTCTGGTTTTTCAGATTATGTTTTTAACTTCCATTACTTGTCACTGATGGATGTGGAATACAGAGTGCAGTTCTCCAAATACCATTGGTGCGGAATTTGTTTGCCAGCCATTTGGAATTAATAATGAAAGCACATAATTTATTTTTTTCTGGGTCATAACAACCCGAAAAGCCATTTTCCCATGCAAGATTTACAAAATATAGCCTGCAGCTACATTGATTTTTTTAACACTTTTGGTGACTCGTGCTTGATAATTGCATCCACAGCCCATTTTTAAATTTAAATGAGACTTAGACAGGAGGAACAACAAACAAAAAAAGGTAACAGCAGGTTTAAAAGCTGTTAAATGTTCACCCTTGCTCTGTGATCTTGTGCTACCCTGGAAGCACTCACCCTTCAAAATGTGGAATTTATATGTAAAGCAAAATAAATATTTTTATTTTACATGGAAAAAGTCTCAACACCCATTGCTTTCTACCTTAATTTACTGTTTGCAAACGTAGAAGAGGCTTATTTGACCAGGGCATTACACATTGTACTGGGTTCAAACAAGGAGATGACAGTGCAGTGTCTCATCAGTATCAATGTTTCCCTGAAATTTGCCTGGAAAACCAAATTTCAGCTCAGTTAGTACAAATACATGGAGGTTAGATGGAGAAACAAATACAGGCTAACATAAATATTTGGGACCAAGGAGCCAAATAAGCCTGTTTGGATATCTCTTTTTTAATGGCTGGGGTGGGAAGTAGGCACCCAATTTCCTGTTTACATTTATGCCTTAATGACTTAGGATATCTTAACTGAACTTTTATGTATGAAAATTATATATATATATATTAATCAAGTGAATCATGGCACTGTTTTGCAATTTTACTTTATGTTGCAATTCATTATTTAGTGAAACTATTGAAGATCCTTAGACCTCAGCTTGGGTTTTGTCTACATGCATTGTCTGAACTCTTGCATCCTACCAAGGAGAAAATTTCTAGTTTAGATTTGTAAATTTGCTCCGTTGTTCATCTTTGCTGATCTGGGAAGACACATCAAGGGAGGTTCTTCTGGGGACTTCTTGTAAGAGAGAACAGTCTCATACCTGGCCTTGGTTGCCAGAATCATCAAGAGGAATTAATTTTATGTGTTCACCTAAGCAAAAAAAAGTGTTTTGCTGTGGAATGCAGTTGGTAGCCACATACATAATCCCTCATTTGTGTCAGCATGACCAGGTAAGAATTTAGCCCCCTGCCAGGAGATTTGAGGTTGCCTGGCTTTGGTTATTAACAAGAACATTCCTTTCCTTGCAGGAAATACAGTCAAGTAATCAGTATCAATTCTTGCTGCAACTCCATGAATTTCAGCGAAACTTTCTCAATAACTTTTTTTTCCCCAGTTTTTGCTATGATGATGGTTTCATGAGTCTGTTTGGACATCTGTATTTATATTGCACACATATAAATTCAGTTCCAGCACAAAGGAAGGACGATTGCTCTTTTCTCTGAATTGTGAAGTTACAATTATTTCCTCAAAAATACTTTCTTCTAGAGAACAGCATGTGTATGGGTATTTATACCTATTTTTAGTAACATGTAGGCTTTTAAGTGTTTCAAGGAATTTAGTGCACTTTTTAGCAATAAATTCTTACTACCTAGAATAAAAAAAAAAAAAAAAAAAAAAGCCCGAAGCTGAGAGCTGCAAAAGTAACCCTGTATTGAGTGCTCAGGATTAGGAAGGTGTCACACAGGTTGTTATCTCTTGGATTTCATTAAAATCCTAAAAAACCCTGGACCAGGAGGAAGCTTTCACTTCCCCACTTGAGAGCTTGTTGTAGCTGTCACCTCCTGAAGACAAATTCACCTTAAGGCGAGAGGGGATTTCACTGCTGTGTTTGAACACAGAATGGAATTACAGAGCACCCTCTTAACACCTTCCTAGCGTGTAACAAAACATCTTATAGCAGCGTTATTATTCAGTCAGGTATTGCTGGTGTCAGATGGTTGGCCAAATGCTTTAATAAGTGAAAATATTAATTAGTTTTGGTGATGAAGTGGAAAACATGGCCAGCTGTGGATTCTCCTCTGTTTTGGAGGATTTTGGATTATATAACATGTATTTATTAGGCTTAAAACCCCTCTAGTAGCAATTTAGTGGTGTTTGGCTCACCTCGTCTTTCTCTGAGTTCTTCCTGCAGTGTCCAGGAGGTAACACAAGCTATTTCTGGGCACTGGCACAATCACAGAATCACAGGATGTCTGGAGTGGGAAGGGACTAAGAGTCCAACCAGGTCCATCCCCTGCCAGGGGCAGCCACAGCTTCTCTGGGCACCCTGTGCCAGGGCCTCCCCACCCTCCCAGGGAACAATTCTTCCCAAGATCCCATCCAGCCCTGCCCTCTGGCACTGGGAAGCCATTCCCTGGGTCCTGTCCCTCCAGCCCTTGGCAATTATCTCTCTCCATCCTTCCTGCAGCTCCTTCAGGCACTGCAAGGCCACAGTGAGGTCAGCCCAAAGCTTCTCCTGTGCAGGCTGAACAATGCCAGCTGTGCCAGCCTTTGCTGCCAGCAGAGCTGCTCCATCCCTCTGCTCATCCTGGAGCCTCCTCTGGCCTGGCTGCAGCAGCTCCAGCTCCTTCCTGTGCTGGGCCCCAGGGCTGGGGCAGCTCTGCAGGTGGGGTCTGAGCTGAGGGGGCAGAGGGGCAGAATCCTCCCCTGCCCTGCTGCCCACACTGGGGCTCAGCCCAGCACAGGGGCTTTGGGGTCCCAGCTCTGCCCCACAGCACCCCCAGGGCTGCTCCATCTGCTCAGCCCGAGCCTGAATCCAGCCCGGAGCTGCTCAGCCTCCCTCTCCGGAGCCCCCGCTTGCCCGAATTTCCCAGTTTCCTTTGTCAGAACCCACACATGTTCTCGGCTCGAGCATTTGCGTGTCCCCCTCCCCGCTCCTGACGCGACATCTGGTGGCGACACGGCCTCACGACAGCGCCCGGCCGCGGGAGCTGCTCCAGCTCAATCTTCCGGGAAGATTCAGAAGAGCGAGGGGGGAGTCCTTTACTTTCTGCCTCCCCCCGAGCGTTTGACTACACAGACCGCGGGAGAGATTCTTTATGCATTCTTTGATTCCTTCGCCATTTACTTATAAATTGTTGAATTTTCACATGAATTCCTACATAAATAAATGAATTCTTCAAATCAGAGCCTTTCCCTCACCACAAAGACCAACTGCAGTTGCAACAAGGGAACTGTTCCCTCTGACTTCAGCCAAATAAATATGTTGAGGTTTTACTGTATTAGAAACTCTTTAACTGTGCATTTTATCCTGGCTAAGCAGGAACAAAAATCAGACACCCAAGTCAGTGCACAGTGCTAGTGTACTACAACAGGTGTCTTCAAATTGACCAGCCTTTTCCAAAATAACCAGCGTTAATTTGTACTCAACACAGGTGAAACTCTCTGGGTTGGAGAGATGGTCTCATCACCCCCTCAGGGCCCAAACCCATGGGTTCTGTTCCTGTGCTCACAGCTGAGACCGGAACTGCTGCCACTAACACCATTCCCAGCACTTCCAGTGACCATTTTTGATGTGAGGAAGGATCTTTTTCACCATCATGCATTAAAATTCATGCAGTTTCTCATCCCCATAGAAGGTATTTTGATTCCTGATTAGCAGTCTCAAATGAACATTCGGGCTTAGGCCTTTTTTTTGGCCACATCTAGGGAGTAATCTAATTTCAGTTTCTATTGGAAGATTTTTGTGATCTCCTCCTCCAGCAACCCATGAAAAAGAAGCACAGAACTCCTTTTAAACCAAAGATTTTATTGGTGTTCTTGTCAGATCCGTGAGGGTTTACGACCTGGGTCTCTCCTTCTTGCCCTTGTAGAGGGCCAGCAGGGACACGTTGGCCACCTTGACCACCTTGAAGCGGACGCCCGGGATGTCCCCCACGGCGTGGCCCTTGCGCCCAAAGCCGGCCACCAGCACCTCGTCGTTCTCCTGTGACAGGGACAGCGTGTGAGCACCAAACCCAGCACTGAACACCTCCCACGGCAGCTGCACCTGCCCTGCCCCAGCACAGCCTGCGAGCACAGAGGGTGTTTGACCAAAATCCACCAAACCCAACCCATTAGCAGATTTAATCAGCATTAACACAATAAACCTGTTTCTCACACCTTTTCCTCACAAGGTTTTAGGCCTCTTGGCAATTACCTCGATGAAGTTCAGGCAGCCATCGTTGGGGACAAAAGCTGTGATTTTTTTGCCGTTCTTAATGAGCTGGACCCTGACACATTTCCTGATGGCAGAGTTGGGCTGCTTGGCTTCTACCCCCCTGCAAGGGAAACCAACCAGCAAACAAATCAGTGTGGTGGACCAGGAGGGGCACTAATCAACACAGAATTAACTTTTTAACCTTGCATTCAGTGTAAATTGGATCTGTATTTCAACACCTGTGAGCTATTTAGAAGTACTGAAGTACTCAATTCACATTATATATTAATCTAGATTTATGCACAAATCCATTAAATACCACTTCCTAAGCCACACAAACTTAAAATGAGCTCCAGACTAATTTAGTAGAATTCTAAAAAAGAAATAATAAAAAAATCACATCAAGTGCCCCAAAACCAGAGCCTTGGCAGCATCCCAATGAAATTTGTAAACTATTAAAGAAGGGGGGAAAAAAGCAGAACTA
>VWYP01028672.1:64799-82044 GCA_013400435.1 Pycnonotus jocosus | reverse complement strand
CGGCGAGCAGACAGGCCTTGAGTTCAGTGCCGGCGGGGCGATGCGGCTAGGACCCCCCCCGCCGGGGGGTTGGTTCGAGTCCCGGTGCCGCGGTTGCCTGTCGGGTTCGTTCTGACCTCACAGAAAATTGGTAAAGAAAATTTTTGGAACACAGTTAGACATAGAAAGCCAACATTGATTTATTACCTCACCGCGTGCGTGGGCGTGTCTCTCTTGTCACCCACACCGAGGTGCTCACTTTCCTAGATGATACACATTTTGTTAGATGTTACACAGTTACACGAGTGTGTTTTTACATTCCACACACTTTACACACCTGTTTCCAAAAAGCCTTCTACGCACGGTAATCAATGTCACAGCTCTTACAACACATTCACACCCGTGCTCCATCCTTTTCGCCCTGTCCGGGCCACAGGGATGAGGTGATGTGCAGGGACACGTTGATATCCAGCGTGGCTGTGCCTGGTGACCTTTGCCACCAAACCCCACTGCCCGACCCACGCAGAGGAACTCCTGGTTGTTACTGCTGTGCAGAACTGCCCGTGAAACATCGCTTGATTATTATTACTGACAGGCAAACCCACAGGTTTTGTTTTCCTTGTGTGGCCCTTATTTCCACAGAGGCCTTCTGAGATCCCTGGAATGGAGGTTGAAGTTTCGGAGGTTGTGGGTTCAAGTCTCGCAGAGTATTTGGGCTGGGCAAGAAGAACCATGCCCAGGGCCTGGTGGGGCTTGAACCAGGATTTCTACGTGGAATGAGCATGTGTGGAGCTGGGATTTGGCTCTTGCCCCAGGGAAGAAGCAACAGGATGAGAGAAAATGGCCCAAAGTTGCAGCAGGAGAGGTTCAGGTTAGATACTGGGAGAATTCCTCCCTCGAAAGGGCTGTCCAGCCCTGGCACAGCTGCCCAGGACAGGGGTAGGGTCCCCATCCCTGGGGGAATTCAAAAGCTGTGTTGGGGACATGGGTGGGACTGGCCTGGCCATACTGGGAGATGGTTGTACTGATTGGTTTTATGGGTCTTTTCCAACCTCACTGGATCTGTGATTCTTGCTTGCAGCTTTTCATGGAATCATGGAATGGTTTGAGTTGGGAGGGACCTTGAGTCCCATCCAGTGCCACCCCTGCCATGGGCAGGGACAGCTTCCACTGTCCCAGGTTGCTTCAAGCCCCATCCAGCCTGGCCTGTGACACTTCCAGGGATCCAGGGGCATTGTGACTTTAATTTCTGCACTGCCCCAGAGCAGATCTGCACAGAGCAACCTGTAACAGAGGTTTCTCCTGTAACAGAGAAAGGCTTGTATTTCTCATTTTTGAAAGCTGCTTCAGTCCACACTGCCAAACTGCATCCATCCAAATCATGAATGTTCCCTTCCCTTTTGGGAATGACTCTGAAGAGGCAGTAATTAGATATAAACACATCTTTTTCAACACAGCTTGTGCTCATGGCTTAAGTGGAAAATACATATTTTGTGTGTTTACATAGGGCTGGTTTTACATTCAATCTTCATAGAATAACTAACAAAAATTTTAAAGTATTATAAAAATCCAACCTCCCCCTGCAAAAGAAACCCCAAGCAAAACCTTAAACCCCATCAACACTTTGAGGAGAAAACATTACTGTTATAAAAGATGGCTATTGAAGATGCAGTTCCAATGCTGAAATGCAGTTGTCATTTGGTAATTTCAGAACTATTTTGTCTTTGTGAAAATGCTGCAGCTTTGTTTTACAATGTTAGGAATATTAGGGATACTTAAAAGCTGACTAGGAAGACAATTGGTGAATATGACATAAATATACCAAAACAAACGGGCATTTATTGGACAAATATTAAGAGGTCAAGATCTGGGAAAGAGATGGTTTGCCATGAAGCTACTATGGGGTTTGATCTTTCTTTTTAAACTATACTAGGACTTTGGGACACTTCTGTTAAGACAGATTTTCTTCTTTTCACTACATTCTTCAAAATTAATGCTGGGGTGTTTTGTTTTGTTTTGTTTTTATTTGTTTGTGGTTTTGTTTTGGTTTGGTTTGGGTTGGGGTTTTGTTGTTGTGTTGTTTTTGTTTGTTTGTTTGTTTGTTTGTTTTTAATCCAATATGTCATCTTTTAACCCCAAATAGCAGCTAAACACCACACAGCCTCTTCCTCATTCCTGTCCCTCTCCTGGAGGGGAATTGTACTGAAAATGGGTTCAGATAAGAACAGTTTAAGAACTGAAATAAAGTCAGTAATAATAGTTAGAAACATGTGTCATTTAATTGAGACAACAAATAATAAAGTAAATTAAGGCTGGTGAGTGAGAGGTGTGCAGGCACAGATGGCCTCAAGGTGTGTCCCTGGAAGATACTCCATGGCAAGGGGTTGGAGCAAGATGACCACCAGTGTCCAGCCCAAACCATTCCATGGTTCTGGGACCCGTGGTTCTGAGACTCCTTCCATTTTGCAGAACTCCCCTCCTGGGCACAGCCCTCAGGGCACTGTGGGCAGCTGTTCTCTTTGGAGAGTGCTGCCAGATAAGTGCTTCTAAAATTAAATGTCTCAGTTGGCCAGGCAGACAAATCCACCCAAAATCCCACCACTTATCCTGAAACTCCCAGTATAATCTGATCTCTGGTGCCTGGCGTCCTGCGGCGCTGCACAACCAAGGACAGATGGGTTGTGACACACACTGGGATTTTTGTGGGTTTTTTTTGGAGTAGTTTCCCCCTCAACCCTTCCCTGAAGGTGGAAGAAGGCCTGGAGTCTGCATGGGGATTTCTCAGGAATGGGCTCCTTTGGGAATGTGGGACCCAAAAAGGCAACCCTGGAATCCCAGACTATTTTGGGTTGGATGGAATGCTAAAGCCCATCCCATTCCGCCCTCTGCCATGAGCAGGGACACCTCCCACTATCCCAGGCTGCTCCAAGCCCCAATGTCCAGTCTCGCCTTGGACACTGCCAGGGATCCAGGGGCAGCCACAGCTTCTCTGGGCACCCTGTGCCAAGGGCCTCCCCACCCTCACAGGGAAATAAAAGAGTTGTAAAAGGATTATTTTTTGCATCCTATCCCAGAAGGATGCAGAAGGATTTTTTGGCCTGGTTGGTTTCCCAGAGGGAGATTGTGTTGGAACTAAGACAAGATTTTTGTGTATTTCAAGGCTGGTTTTCAGTTGGTGCCTCCGTAGCATTGTCAGTACACTGTGAAATCAGAGCAACGATGATATATTAGATTAAAAAGGTGATGTGTTCAGTACTGATACCTGTAAAGCAGCTGACACCTCACACTTGGGTTGATTTAGAAAGCTTCGTGGTGACCTGATATGGCACTGGGAGGTGACTGCAAACAGCTGGAAATGATTTGTGCTGTGTGTGCCCGAGGAGATGCAGCCACAGGGATAAATTATCCATCTTTGTGGCATGCAAACCCAGCCTGTGCACAATTGCTGCAGCACAGCTGTCATCCCAGGGTCTCCATGAGTGTCTGTCTGGTCACTCTGTGTGACAGGGGTGGCTGGACAGTGGTGACACACTGGGGGTGGGCAGGGTGTCACATCTAACCTGTCACTCTCTGCTTCACAGCCCTGACAGAACTGTGAGCCTTTGCACTGACTTGGACTCAATATAATTACCTTTCATACGAGGTAGATTAAAAAAAAAAAAAGAAAAAAAAGCATTGCTTAAAGTACAGTAAGAGCTGTAGTGCCTCCTTCCTGGGGGTGGGAATGTCTGAGCTGCCTCAGTAGGAGATGGGGAGCAGATAAGTGGTACCTTCCTGCCTGATCATCAGAGGAGGAGTTCTGCACAACCAATACCTCATCTCCAAATGGGAGGGAAAAAAAAGATGACAAACAGAAGTTTTAACCCTTTTACTTGGAATACTGGAACACTTTCAGCCTAGCATAGCCCATCTGGCAGGGTGCAAACAACAGGACAAAAGGGGACGGCCGCAGGCTTAGGTTGGACACCAGGAGGAATTTCTCCATGGAAAGGGTGGTCAGGCCTTGTCAGGGGCTGCCCAGGGAGGTTTGGAGTCCCCATCCCTGGAGGTGTCCAAGGAAGGACTGGATGTGGCACTCAGTGCCTTGGGCTGGGGACAAGGTGGGCATCAGTCACAGGATGGACCTGATGGGCTAGGAGGGCTTTTCCAATCTCAGTGATTCTGGGATTCTGCTGACTTCCCACTGACTTTACCCTAAAAAGTGGTTCTTCTGTGGCCACAAAAAGTTCAAGAACTAAGCTTTTTCTGGTTGATTTCAATATAAACCAGACAAAAGTACAACAGCAATTCAAAGAAGGAATCATAAGAGCTCCCCTAACCATGCCTTTGTCAGGACTGCTGCATACAAGGCTGTATTCAGAATTTCTTACAAAATTAATTCAGAGATGCTGATTTTGTCATCATTCTTCACCAGAATGGGGATCTAATTTCTTTTCAGGTACCAAGTGTATTTGTTTGTGCTTGAACATCATAAAAATGCAGCAGTTTTAAGAAATGTTGTATTGTTGTTATTATCAGCAGGAATCAAGGACAGCAAAAGGCTTTTATTCTTGCCCTTTGCTTCACTAATATTTCAGTTGATTGCTGATTAGTGATTTACTATTAGCACCCCTAGCATTAATATACAGTGAGATAGTCAGGATATTTTCACTGATTTATTCTGGTTTAATCTATGCTGGCAGTTTGGTATTAGGTGTTTCCTGGGTTGTCTGCAAGCCCCCCATTTTTTTGGGATCAAACTGACAATATTTTTTCTGTGAAAAATGGTGGTCCAAGAAAGCAGGTATTGATAAATAAAAACACAGGGAGTGGAAGTGCAGCTAAAGGTGCATTCAGTTGTCACATAGCATCACCTGTGCTGACTTTACCTGTGGCCTCCCATGTGTTGTTTATGCTATTTTCTTTCACTTTTTCTGCCCTCAAAGGACACATTTCTTCTTCTTTTGGACACTACTGGTTTGTATTTCAGATTTTTTATTTCTTAGCTTTTACTCCCAAGTGGATGAGGAATGCTTGGGAAATGGATGCATGTGGATCAAATCTCAAGGCACCACCAGAAAGCCTCTCTGTGCATTTCCCTCCATTTATTTGGGAGCTAGGAGTGCAGAGGCATTGAACAGTGACATGAGTGACCTCACAGTGTTTAGAAAAGTGTGTGACGCTTCTGTCCCTTCCCAGAGATATTTAATTTTTTCTTAACTAAGCCATGTGTCCATTCTGGTGTAATTGCTCTAGCTTTAGCATTATACATTGCTCATGCTTCTCAGAAAATTTAGGGGTTATCTTCAAGTGGGTTTTGCTTAATCCTACATTCTCTCATCTCATTTTTCAGTCTGGGATTCTCACATAAGTATCTTTACTCCTCCTTAAATTGGATAGAAGTCGCTCGGCTGAGGACAAGCTGTTGGGGGACTTCTCAGATGAGCAGATACCCCCTGCATCCCAGAAGGAGAAATGAATTAAGATGGCAAATCCTTTTTAATGATTACAATGCTAAAGTCCCAATCCTTCTCTAATATCTGGAACGCAACAGGCAGGAGCTCCTAATCAGCAAAGTGAAGCTTCACTGATGGTGCCATCAGCAGGTAGCAGGACAGGACTGAGTGTCTGATGCCTAGAGATTGGTTTATGGCTCTATCCTGCCTGGTATTTAAGGATTTTGGAACTAGATGATCTCTAAGGTCCCTTCTAGCCCAAACCATTTTATGTCTCCATGATTCTTAGGGGTACCAGTGTGTTTGACCCATAAATCTCTTGAGGATGACCCACAGCCAAGCCCCTGTGGCAACTGTGATGAGTGGGGGCCTTGGTGTCTTGATCTGGCAGCCCAGAAACACAAACACAGCTCCTGGCCTAGAGCTTCCCACTGCCAGAGGGCAGGGATGGGTGGGATACCGGGAATTGTTCCCTGTGAGGGTGGGGAGGCCCTGGCACAGGGTGCCCAGCGAAGCTGTGCCTGCCCCTGGATCCCTGGCAGTGCCCAAGGCAAGGTTGGGCACTGGGGCTTGGAGCAGCTTGGGACAGTGGAAGGTGTCCCTGACCATGGCACTGGTGGGGCTGGATGGATTTTAAGGTGCCTTCCAACACAAACCTCTCAGTAATTTTAGAATTCAAAGCACCAAAACAATTGATCCAGAAAGCTGGACACACACAAACTGAATTAGTGCTGAAGAAAGGAAACGGCTTTCAAATATTTGGCTCCAAAGCTTGCAATGTCTTGCTTTCACATCAGTTTAAGTCAAGATATTTAACATCTCTCTCTCTCTCTGTCTCTCATCTATCTCGTCTATATAATATATAGATGATTTAAGATATTATAAGACTTCAGAAAACATGCAATTCTTTCTGTGAACAGAGGGAGAAATTCCAGAACTGCTTGTAAACATCACCCTCACCTCCCTTTAAGGTTAGGACTAAGTACAGATGAGAAGTGAACCTCAGTGTGATTTTAGAGCACCTCTGATCCTATTCCTTTTTCCCCCTTAACAAGCAGCTCTCACCCGGGTACAATTTCCGCAGATCGAATGATCATTTCTTCAGGAGCTATCTGCGAGGTGCTAGGGCCACACGGAGGGCGGTGTTGGTGGGGCTGAGCGGGGCTGGAGCGGGGATGGGGCAGGGGTGGAGCGGGGATGGAGCAGAGGTGGGGTAGGAATGGAGCGGGGATAGGGCAGGGATGGAGCGGGGATGGGGTAAGGAAGGAGCGGGGATGGAGCGGGGATACGGCAGGGATGGAGCGGGAAAGGAGCGCGGCCCCTCCCGCAGCCGCCGCCCCCGGTGCTGTCCCGCCCCCGGAGCGCGGCGCGGATGTGCCGGGCGTGGAGGGGCTCCTGGTGTCCGCATGGACGGGAACGCTGCCCTGCGGCTGCTGCTGCTGCTCGCCTGCGCCGGGCTCGGCGGGTGCCAGGAGCAAAGCCCCGCCGGGAACAGGTCAGTACCCGGTGGCGGAACGGTGGCGGGGCTGGGTGAGCGCAGGTTTTAAACGCTGCCGTTCGTGCCGCGTTCAGAATGCGAGCTTTCATTCACATGCTGTGGTTTCCTTTCCGGGTTCGAAACAGCCCGGGCTAATGCAAGAATTAATTATTTTGAGGCAAGCGGTGGGTTAGAGATCTAACTCTGAAACAATTTTGTGAACGTTGTTTAAAATTGGGTGTTGTCTGTGCGTCCGCCCTACTTTTCATTACATTTTATTGACTCTCACACTGACTTTCTCTGGTTCCTGGGAAAAGGGAGTTAAAAATAGTATAACAGCAAGGGTGTGAAAGCTACTCCAAGAAACACAGGCACGAAAATATTCTGCCTGTGTAGAACATTTGAAGTGTGAATCCAAAATTACAAGTGAATATTAAACTTACAAAATTACTGGAGATTTGGGGTTATTATTAGTAGTGCTATTTCACTCTCTAATGAAACAGAGTGAGCTCAGATCATAGCAGGGGGAAGAGGGGACTTTGTAGAGTCAAGCGTCAGGAAAGTGAGAACAGCCTGAGCTATATGAGTTGAATGATGCCCAAAGTCAACAAAAAAACCCAGAACAAACGTGCTGGTGAAGGTCGCAGCTGTCAGTAAAATCTGTGCATTTGAGGCAAGAAGGACATGTGGTGATTTGCTTAATCTTGTATTAAGAGATCTGGTAGTCAGTTACTGATAAATACTACAATATGTTTTCATTAAATAGCTTACTTGCTCCTCTCCTCTGCCAGTTCTCAGATTTCTTACTGCTCTTCTTAGTATAATTTAATTTTTTTTTTTTCAATCAGACCAAAATCTGACAGAGAGCAAGCAGTGGAGCATTACCTGAACTTTATTGCAATAAATATTAACAGATGAAGTCATAATCTTCATGCCAGTGAATTAAATTGGAATTTCGCTTCGTTGGGAGTGGGATTATGCCTACACAGTGTTAATTTGCTAGAAGTTCTATGAGCTCAGTTTCTCCTTTTGTATTAAAAATGGAAGCTCGAGTATCATCTTTTTCTGATGCATATCTTGTTGAAGACCCATTAAATTGCAAATCAGCCCTAGTAATCAGTGCTTTGTAAAATATTTATGAAAATCTGTCTCCTTGTGTCAAATCACACATTAAAAAAATGAGAGGAGATGTGGAGTTTGTAGATATTTCTTATTGATAGAACTTACACAGAGGCATTTAAAAGTCAGTGGTGTTTTTTGTCAGGATGTTTCTGAGAAGGAACCAGCTCTTTCCTTGAATCTGGTCTCTCCAAACTTACACATTTATGGCATTAATAACTTCACTGACATTCCTTATGTTGAGTGTCTGAAGGACTACAAGCAGAGCATTGCCCCCAGGTGCTCCTCACCTTTCGTAATTTTGTTTTTAGTGCATTTGAGAGGTCACGTGTTATTTTCCAGTTGGCTGTCTCATAAATTAGCTGTAAACAGTTCAGCAGCCAGCGAGGTTATCAGTCTTAGGGAGATGACTCTGAAGTAATGGAAATACAGAAATATTGTTTCTGTAGATGTAGAGTGCATTTTCCCATCTGGTGCAGTTTATCACAGCAGTGATATGAAGAGTAGAAGTGTGGAGACGACATGAAAACTGCCTGTGGCCTCCACACTCAAACCCTGCTGAGTGCCAGGATTATTCATGTTATTGAGTGGAGAAAAGGCTGTTTACATGGGAGTCCTCAAGAGCTGGAGTGTTTTTCAGTTTTGCAGACAAACCAGACTTGGTTATCTTATATAGATGGATAATGTCATCTGATAAGAGGAAATTTACACTTCTTTATACTTATAATCTTATTTAATTGGGTTTTACATAGTGATTAGTCCTTCCAGTGCTTTGTATTAGGGCTAATCCAATTTCATGTGGGCTCCTAACATGCTTGGTTTGGTAAATTCAACATAAGTGCCTGGGTGGATCTAGGAGAGCTCTCTACCAACTGGTAAGAAAAAAATATGGCTCATCAAAATATACACCCCTTCTGATCAAATGAATTTGAAATTTCACGGTAAGAGAGGCTGATAAAAGGATCTCTAGATCCTTTCTCTAGAAATTATTTGTTGTAGTGCTGACTGGTTTCTTTTTTCCTATACATGTAATTACCATTACCATAATCAAAAGGGAATATATATTTTTTAGTGTGTAGCTATTTTCCCTTTTCTCGCTTTCAATACTTTTGTTTCCATGGGACATGCTCCAGCTGAGGACGACAGGGCGCTGGTGCCTGTGGATTCTTCAGCTTGCCTTTTGGGTGGAAAAGCTGCTGTTTTGGCAGCAGGCTAGCTGTGGACAGCCCATGGATCACACCTTGGTGACACCTCAGGGCTGAGTGTCAAAGGCAGGTGACAGAGCTGACAACACCAATGTCCGCTTGTGCCTGCCCCAAAACCGGGACAGGATCGTCCCCGTGCGCCAGTGACAGCCTGGCTGTGCTACAGTGACGTGGGGTGATGGATTTCCCTTCCTGATGGCACTACATGCCTTCTGCAGGAGGAGAGCAGGCAGCCAGCACTGCTAATTAACAGAGTAATTAGCAGGAGGGCCTGGCTGGAGGCACCTCCCTCATGTGCCTCGCACGGGGCTGAGCGTGTTTGTGGTGCCGTGGAGGCTCCCGGGTCGCTCTCTGCCCTGCATTCCTCATGAAAACATGAATATTTCATCAGCTGTGCACATTCATCTCTGTTTGAGTGTCTTCATGCTGAAAGCAGAGATGTGACATCTCTTCCAGAGGGGCTGTGTGCCTACATGGGATGTGGAGGAGCCAGGATTCATTTTTCTTAATGGACAGTCACAAAAACAGAATTAACCTTTCCTCTTCCATAAACAGCATAAAAACCTGTCAGGGAATGGAATGAATTGCACAATTTTATGCCATTCTTCTTCCAACCCCAGCTACCACAGCAGGGTGATTTCCAAGCTGGAATAAATGGCTGTGAGTGCTTAATTATGCATCTATGCATATTGTGCTTAATTATGCTTATGGAGAGGAGCTAAAAGTATAACTAAGCATATCTATCTATCTGTCTATCTATCTATATCTATAACTATCTGCAACTAAGTATAACTAAGGTCAGAATGACTAAATAAGTACATTCATGTCTTTTTAGTATGCCTTGGTTTTGTAGCTATCATCGTGGGAAAAAAAGGCCCCCCAAATTGCCTTTTTCAGCCTAAAGAAGAAAGACTGGAAAAGATTAAAAAAGCTGCACGTTCCTAACTGTAAAACAACCCAAGAGAGGGTTTTGTTTAAGCAAGAAAACAAGTTTTGGTCCATTGTAGCCACATCTTTTGTTACCTGCATGTCAAAATCTGAATATTTCCACGCATCTCTGAAGGCTGTTTGCTGTTAGGATGAGCAGCCTCAGTCTCACTGGAGGCCCCAGGCCAGCACTAACCCTGGCACCCAAAAAGCAGTGAGAGAAAGAGGACTCACTGTGAAAGTGCTTCTTGAAGCTACTGGGGTTTCAGAGCTGCAACTGAGGACAAAGTTGGCCTCTACATATGTAAATAAAACTGCCATATAAAGTTTGAGCAGAATTGAACTTTTCTGAATGTAAGATCTTTAAAGTTTTTTCAGCCTGGCAGCAAGCAGGGTGGGCTCTAGGGTGCTCCACTGCTGCTTGGACTCGTATTTATCTGCCCTTGAGGATTGTGTGATGGAAATTAGGTTGGGATCACTTCTTCTATGTGTGCCAGAGTCACACAGATCCCCCTGCCCAGAACCCACCAGTGGAGGGTTCACTCTGCTGTCCAAGCACTCCCCGGGAGTCCCAAACCCGGACTTTGTAATTCCAACAACCTATGGTGAAATTTGCACGTAAACACTGAAAACTGCTCTAATTCCTAATATTTATATCCCAGCCCCGTGTAAATATTTCCACAAATTTTTCTGCTGTGGTGGTTTGGAAAGATGATAAGAAATGGGGTAAGGGAAGAAGATGGAAATGTATTTTCATATGCAGTGGAAGGTGAGGCAGATCTGGAGGGCACCAAGGGGAACAAACAGGGCAGGGTGTGGAAGATCCATGGGTTGGTGCTCAGCTGGGAGGGTGGGAATTCTGATGGAAGACTTGGGAAGGGGAAAGAGGCCATCACAGGAGCAAATCAATCCACTGAAGGGGGATGCAGGTCCCAAGGAAGCTGCTGTAATGTGGAAAGTGTTCATGGTCTCATGGAGAGGAGTCTGGTCCTGAGTGAGTACTGGTTTCTTGGATTTTGATCTTTAGGTCTTTGTTGGTGTTTGTGAATCCACTGAGCTTGAGTCTCTAGCTCAGGAAAGCTGATTGTGCTGACACCAGCTGAAGACTTATGCCTAAGAAGAAAATCAAATGCTGAAAACTGCATGAGCCTGGTAGTTGTCACTTGAGATGTGCTTCAGCTGAGCCCTGCCTTTCAGTGACTTCCATGGGATTTGTTATTGCCTAGAACCATCCAGGAGCTGTCTTCACATGGTGTAAATCTGTGCCTAAGGCATTCCAAGCCCCTGGTTTTCCTCTAAATCCAATGTGTTGCTTCTGATCTTCCCTGGGAAATGAGGATGGTGCTGAGCACTCCTTGGTTTCCCTGCTTGTGCACTGGAACTGGCTCTTTGCCCAGCCTAAAACTGACATCTCATGGGATGGGACTAGAGGGGTAATGAAGCCTTTTGTCAGCATGGTAAGGACATGGAAGTGCCTGTCAGGGCTGGTCCAGCTGAGTGATTTCTGAAAATGGGACATTTTTAGCCAGGCTACAGTGGCTTTGAGATAATTTGCCCTATTCCTGTGGCCTTCACCAGCCAGGGACTTGAGTTACCTTTGGAATGTTTTGTGGAGTGAAGCAGCAACAGGAATTTCCTCCACTAAATTTGCTGCAGACTTTGAATTCAGATGCTACACAATAAACACTTTTCTCCTCTCTCCTAGTTCACATGAATTTTCAGATCAAGATTCTCTCCAGAGAAATGGTAAGGCTTTCAGTGGGCTGAATCCCTGGCTGGTGGCTCTGTTAGTGTGGCCGTAGAAGACTTCATTCCCAGATGTTGCTTCTCTTGGCATTGGAGACTCTTCTGTCACATGTTTTGTTAAAGCATAGCTCTCTTAAAAATACTCTTTAGAGGATTTGTCTGTTAAAATAATAATTTACTGTCTAACTCTGAGATGCAATGAGAATGTGGAAGGAAAAAGCCTTCACCATTTTTTAACCAAATGAAAACAGAGTTAAATGTTTGAATGATGGAGCTGTGAGAGTGCCCATGAAATGATCTGTGTTTGTGAAACTTCACCCTCCTGGCAAGGAGGAGTTGGGATGGCAGGGCATTTGTTACAGCTTCCTGTCTCTGGCAGTGCAGGGAGAAAGTTCCCAGCACATTTATCACACTTTTGTCAGGCAATTCAGCACATGCCCTTTGATGTATTTGCTGTATGAAGAAAAAAAGCATCTTTTGTTGTGTATGAGAGGAATAAATACAGATATAGACTGTAATTTTGGGGCACTGGAGTTCCTCCTAGTGAGGGTGACAAGGTGTCCAATGAAAACAAGAGGAACTTTGGTGAACAAGAATAAATTAGAAAATACATGCAGTGAAGGCAGTATTTGCTGCAAGCAAAGTATTACTTTAATATGTTAAAGTGTTAAAAAAATCAGTAATTCTGACATACACACTTTGTGCAGAGATAATTGTTTACATGAGAATGTGGAAAATTTTAGAAATGTGTGTTTTTATAAACGTGTTTATAAATGGATGCTTATAATATGCTAATAATGAAATAACTCTCCTGCAGGTCAGCGTTACAATGGTCATGTGAAGCCAAAGTTTGATGTCAATCAAGTGGCAATTGCAGAGGTAATGTCTGGAGGACTGGATCTGTGAAGCCTTTTCACAGCACATTTATATCTTCCAACTTACATTGCTGAAATAAATTGGTTTTACTTTGTTTACAAGAAACAGCCAACAAAACCATTAAAGTATTGTGATACAGCTCTGCCTCAGCACTTGTACAAATATGCTTTGCTTTTCTGAGGACTGAGGTGACACCTCAGGTGCTGTTGCTGACTGGACATGGGTTTGGGCACAGGATCTTTCTGGAAGGACAAAATCCTTACATCCATATTCAGTACAATGGTATTTGACTGCTGTGACTAGTCTTGTTCTCATATCAGTTGGTACTCAAGGAAAACCTGAAACAAAATTTCAGATTTTTAGTGGGATTTTTTTAGATAGTTTTTTTTTTTTTTTCCTGAGACCAGCCTGTAGGTCTTGTCAAAAACTGAACATAAAAGGCTTCCTTACCAAAAGAAGTTTACCAAAAGTGATGCATTCCAGTGTTCATAACATGTTGAACAAATCTCTCTCATATAGACTTCTGAGGAGAGAGCCTTGTCATTTGTATAAATACGCATATAGCCACTCAGCACATTTCCTGACCATGATCTTGCCTTGCTTTCAGCTTGTTGCTGTCAGTGTTTACTAATTTTAATCCTAAAACATCCTTGTGCCATATGTAAGGTCCAGTATCAAAAGGGATCTTTCAGGGTCTGAGCTGAGAGTTATGATTTGCTAATCTAAACAGCACACACAAGAGAGACACACACAGACACAGATACACACACACACTTTAAGCCAAGACAAAACCTTGGGGCCTAGCTGTGTCCCTTCTGAGCCTGGTGAGATGCTGTTTATGACTAGGACTCAAAAAACCTTTCCTGTTTTAATCATATGACGTGTTGAAAACAGTCATGCAGATATTGTGTTTGTTATCCTATTTGGATAGGACAGACATGGTGACTGGAAAGCTGAATGTGAAATATGAGAATAGCGGTTAAATTCTTTAATTCTTTCTGAGGACTAAGACAATTTGTCTTGCCTGACATCCAAATTGTCTTTATGCTGTGAAATTAGGCTTATAAGGATGGCAGTTTTCTGGAGTCTGCAGATGATATGGAAGCTGCATTCCCTGGGTTTTAGTCCTGTAGCTGATTTTGTAACAGCAGGGGTCCCTACTTGATCCATCCCTGTTGTGTTGCATGAAGTAGTTTAGTTTATTTTGTTATATTGTACTAGGTGTTTATATATATATATATATACTCACAAAATATTGGCTGTACCCTCCCATGTGCCTTTGCATCCCTTCCTGATATCCCAGAAATCATTGCATTTCCCATGGTCTGACACCCTTGTGTCTCACTCCCCCCTGGGTCAGCATCTATTGGTCAGTAGGACCCTTTTCCCTCTCCTCCCCTTATCTCTTCCCTAGGGCATAAAAACCCCCGGATGGGGGTCCACGTCCTCTTTCCCTTCCTGGACTTCAAGGTGTATGTTTGTTCTACATTAAAGCAGTGGGACTGTTTCCCACGAAGGGTTAAGAGTGCCTTTTGTCTTTTACCTTTGTCCTTGTCCAGATTTTCCCCCCCCAAGGCCTGCAGCTTGCCAGCACAGAACATTTGGGGTGTGGGGAATTTGGACACATCCCATTCTGCAGCAGGTATTTCCCTGATTTAATGCCATGGATAGCTAAGCTGCCTGTGGGTAGGTGTAAGCTCAGACATTTCTCTCACCTGGACAGCTGCCCAGTGTGCTTCCATCATGGTGGGCTGTGTTCTTGGCACAGCCTGAGTCCTTTCCTGTGGGCTGAAGCAATTCTTAGAGGTGCCTAGGAAATCTTCAGATGAGGAGGAGCACCTTCTGTGCTGGGGCTGGATGTTCTGTGAGGTGACATCCCCGTGGTGGGAAGGGGATACAGCCAGGTATCCCTCTGCTTCCTCAGTCCAGGGCTGGCTCATGTATTTTGGTGAGATAGTAACTCCTGAAACCAGGAGTTCTAGTAACTCCTGAAACCACATCTTCTGACAGAAATCTTTTGTGTGGTCCCTCAGGTTGTCAGGTACAACTTGAGCAGGGGAGGACAGTGGGAAGGAGCACCCTGGAGGCCGTTCCCTCACAGCCACTACAGCCCCCTAAACGTCACCATCAATGGCACCCCCTGCATCCTGTTCTGGGCCAAGAGGATCGTGATCAGGTTTGAGAACCACACCCAGCTGGATTTGACAGAGAGGACCTTTGGTGTCCATGCCACTGTGGATGTTGGGGACTCAAACTGCAGCGAGGACAGCGCCATGTAAGAGGAATTCTGCTCTGCTGGTGGAACTGGGGCGAGATAATCACTCTGGGAGTGATGCCTTAAGATTTTAGCTTTTTGTATTTTCAGATCCTGTACTGCATTAGTGCATAACTCTAAGCTCCATATAAAGTATTAGTGAACTGTCTTCACATTTTGGTCAGACAAAACAATCAAAACAATCCCTCTGGCCTGTGGTCTGAGGACACACCACGGCCTCAGACCTTGAGAAGTATAAACGAAAGTGAATTGGGGGGGAGCAAACTGGGGGTAAATGACTTCATTACCTGAAGCTGTAATTAACCCCTGGTATGTAAATGGACCAGACTTATAATTGTCTGAAAAACTCATGACCATCATCCACCTTCGGTGTAGCCTCTGGGAGGCTTCTGACTGCCCAAGATGGATCTATATCTGCTGAAGGCCTTTAATAAATACCCACTTTATTCTCTGAATCTTGTCTAGCCTCTGTTCTAGGTGGCCACTCTAAAACATGAGAACAGCCCTTGCAGAGCCCCAGGCTTTTACTGATGATGTCCTGCTGTTGCAGGGGTTATATAGTTCAAACCCAGCCTTTTGTGGACACACATATCCAGTTGTTGCAGTGGTGTAGTCCTTCCTTGGGGCAGCCAGCTTTGCTCTCAGTGCCCATGGAGCTGAAGTTGTTTCACCTCCAGCTGTTTTACACAGCTGCTTGTGGGGTTGGAAAGGAGATCTTGTGCTGAGTGTGGGGTTTAGGTGCTGTTCTTGACTAATTACCCCTTCATGGGGTGTGTTCCAGTGATGCCTTTTTGGGACTACCTAAAAACAAAAGCTGGACAAAATTAAGATAATAAAAAGCAGTTCTATTTATTGAAGGGCTTTCAGGTACATTGCAGGCAGACAAAGCCCCTCCAGAGACCCTCCAAAAATGGACCACAGGTCACAGGTGTTTCACACTTATAAATTTGATCCATTTGCATATTGGGGGTTAATGTTCCAATTACAGCTTCAGGTGATGAAGTCATTTACCCCAGGTTTGCTCCCCCCAACCCACTTTTGTTTACATTTCTCCAGGCCTGAGACTGTGAAGTGTCCTTGATTCCCAGGCCTAGAGGGGAATTGTCCTGTCACCAAAATGGGAGGACAGTATCTAACACTGTATATGGAGCTTAGAGTTATACACCAAAGAATTGCAGGATTACAGATACATGAAAAATGTAAAAGCTAAAATCCTAAGGCATCACCAGCAGTGCTTGCTGCTCAGGGTGCAGGTCTGTGTTTGGATGGTCACCCCAAATCCCAGGCTGTGACCCGTGAGGTGCTGGAGACAAGGAGTGGGTTCAGCACAGGTTTGCATGTGGTCCAAGAGTTTCTGAAAACCTGAGCTCTGCATACCAGCCTGTCATTAATTTCTTCAGTATCAACAGCATTTAGCAGTTTTGCTTAGTGTTTCTCACCCTGAGTAAGAAGCATTCAAAAAAATTTTGCTTTTTATGCTTCTCAGCTTGAGTGAGAGCTAAACATGAACCCCACTGCATCCTAAATCCTCCAGTGCCTTGGCTGTTCTAGGAAGATAGGTGGCATTTTTTAATTTCTTTTGCCACATGCCTGATTGCTTCTCTCCCCCTCATGGCTCCCACCAGATTCCACTCTGGGAGGCCTAAAAATCAGGAGGTAGATTCCTAACTGAACATCAGACTAATTCTACTCCATAAAGGGAGTTTAAATCTGTAATGACACACAGAGCAATAAAAATAATGTGACCAAACCCAGCAGTTTCATTTATCTCCTACAACATTTCATCTGTACATCTAAATATGTTTTCACTGAAAAGCAGGTGTTATCTCTTTCTGATTGTACAGCACAAGGTGCACAGACATTTTGGTGAGGTTACCAGAAAGCTAAAAGTGAAATTGAAAAAGAACCCAGCCTCACAATATTCAACAAGGCTGTTTGAATATTACATCATCAGCATGTGAACTAATCCAGCACTTTTTTGACAGGCAGAGGTAGAGAATGGAATAAACTTAAAAATAAAAAAGTGATAACAAATATTCCTCTCTCTCTTCTGGCCTACAATTTGAAAATAATCTGATTAGTCTGATTAGTAAGTATTTTAACCTAACAGAAAATAAACTAAGGCAAATTTAAGGGTTTCAAAACACAGATAATGGTATCAGATATAATAATCCAATATGCTTTTTTTGGTGGTTTTTTTTTTTTT
>VWYP01028672.1:33601-64743 GCA_013400435.1 Pycnonotus jocosus | reverse complement strand
AGTTGAATAATATATTTGTCTGTGTCTAATCCTCAACTGTGTCTGACTTCCCTTTGTAACAAAGCAAGGGATTGTCTGGATTCAGTGTCCTGTCTTACCCAAGTAAGTCAGTGTTACCCAAGAAGTCCAGATCACCTATGAAATTGTGGGGCTAGCTGATTTTCTCTTTGGTTGGTTTTCTGTTTGTTTGATTGTTTAAATCTGTTGTTGTTTCTTTTATTTTGTTTTTGTATTCTTCAGCTTTAATTTTGGAGGCCTTTCAGAACCTGCTATGTTCTGTTTTTGTCTTACTTGAAAAATAAGAATCTCCATGCAGGTTTCAAGAGGCAAAATATTACTTTTGAGTGAGAAGAATATATTAAGCCTAATTATGTATTGCGTTAATTAACCTGATAGGGCCTTTCACTTCATTGAACTTCAGGTGCCCAAGGCTGCTGCAGGTGAGCATTGCAGACCTGCTTCACAGCCAGGGCATTTGTGAGACTGTAAAGAAGTAATGTGGAAATCTGAACTCTTACCTCTGCTTTCCTTCATGCTCTGATATTTAAAAAGATGAGGACAAGGTGTCTCTTTACACTTTCAAATGACAGAGATGCTGTGGCTTGAGGAGGAAAACAGACACCCTAGAGCCTAATTATCAGCTAAGGTGGGAATCAGTGGGATTGAGTTGTGTTGGAAGTTAAACATGAATTTCTGTTCTTTCTGGGTAGTCTGAGCCTCATTCCAATTAACAGATGAACAAGTATATTTCACTGGAGGAAGATTTAATAATTTCTTATTTTTTCCCCACTGACTTTAAGGGTAGACTGAGTAAAAAATGCCATGTATAACTAAGCTTTTGTGCTGCTTTTTTCTCTGAAGGTTTCTGAATTTTTTCTTAGCCTGATGTTATTTGCTTTTTGACCTAGGCTTTCCCTGAAGTTTGGTGACATTGGCAACCTAAAGGGACTTGTTATCAGGTAAGTTTATGAAATAAAATCCTTACCAGATATGTTAACATACATTATGCAGTTGCTTGAGTAATTAAAGAGAATTTATTTAAGCAAAAATAATGTGAGAGAAACTCTTGTATGACTGAAACACCTGTATTCAGCATGTATGTCTGTCACCTGCCTTGTTTTATTAAGGCATTTTTTATTCTACATTGACTTTTCTACTCATGGAAAAGTTTAGGTTGTGTCTTTTGTGTAGAATCTTCCCGTGTCTGAGATTTTAGTTAACCTTGCTAATTCACTACAGTCTGGGCATCAGACTGTGACTTACTTTATGTTTCCTTCTTGGTGATAGAAGAGAACAGCATTTCTTAATAAGTGACCTTCCATACACTGGGTGGCATACAATACCAGTGTTGCATTCATATTTTTCCCAGTAATTAGGCAAAATCCCCTCATATTCTTCTTGTTTGTGGGAGAAACCAAACTCCTTCAGCTGCCACAGTGAACAGCCTCAAATCACAGAATCCCTGAGATTGGAAAGAACCTCTGGAGCTCACCCAGCCCAACCCCCTGCCCAGGCAGGGTCCCCTGGAGCAGTGACACAGGAACGTGGCCAGCTGGGCTTGGGATGTCTCCAGAGAGGGACACTCCAGGCCCTCCCTGGGCAGCTGTTCCAGGGCTCTGCCATCCTCTGTGGAAAGTTATTCCTCCCTTTCCAGACTCCATGGAAGGAGCAAGAGCTCATTCTGATATAAACTGATCATGCCAATGAATCTTATGAAGTTGTTCAGTGCATGAATTTAACTCAGCTGCAATCCTCTGACTCATTGTCTTACTCTTCTCTGTTCCAACACGGCATTCCCAGGCTCTTGTTGAGCACCAGCTACTCCCAGCTGTCTGTGCAGAGCTGGTTCAGCTTGCACAGGCTGCAGCTGCTGTACAACCACTCTGTGCAGGCCACCTTCAACGCCACGGGGATCCACGCGCCGGCCACCTACTCCTTCCACTGCGAGCACGTCAGCAGCCTGCAGAGATATGATGCTCTGCTCGTGCCCAGCTCTGCAAACGACCTCTCCCAGCTCTGGGAGGTCACTTTCATCGACTTCCAGGTGGTGCCATGGTTTTCAGCCAGATGGATCCCATGGATAGATTGAGGGGAGGTTTTTCGTTCTGTGCCGAGGACAGATATTACACTTGTGCCTTACATGTGATGCCTTTTTGGGACTACCTAAAAACAGAGGCCAGACAAAATCAAGGGAATAAAAACTGGTTATATTTATTGAAGGGCCTTCAGCTACATTTTTATTGAATGGCCTTCAGGTACATTTCAGGGAGATAAGCTCCCCAAGGGCTACACCTGAAAATGGACCACAGGTCACAGCTTTTTTCATATTTTTTGCATATTGGGTCTTAATATTCCAATTATAGCTTCAGGTAATGAAGTAATTTACCCCAAGTTTGCTTCCCCCACATTCACTTTTGTTTACATTTCTCAGGGCCTGAGACAGTGAGGTGTCCTTGATTCCCAGGCCTGGAGAGTCCTACATGGACTTTATAGAGTTATACACTAAAGAATTGTATATGGAGTTTAGAGTTATACACCAAAGAATTGCAGGATTACAAATATATGAAAAATATAAAAGCCAAAAATTCTAAGGCATCACATGGAGCACAAAATAGAAACTAAGACTTTTCCTGTCCAAGGAAATTAAGGGCTGTTTTTTGTAGTTTTTCTGCTTGTGTTCCCTCTAGTGGCGAGTGAATTTAATTTCCTGTCATTACATCGTTCTGAGCTGAGCTCTCACACCTAACATCAGTAACAGCACCACAATAGAAGCATGGGATCCATCTCACTTCGCTTTTAATGCCTAGGAATTTTAACCTTGTGCTCTGATTGTAGTCACCCCAGCCTGCCTCTAAAGCCACTGGATAATTCCCCTAACCCATCTTAAGTCCTTATTTTAGGATGAGATTAATAATCTTCTGGAAGTGACAATTCTTCTGCGTTTGACAATGAGAGACGCTAAGATGGCAGGACTAGAGTGTCTTACATTTAGAGACCTGCATCAGAGGGCACGAGGAGCTGAAAAAGGAATGGAAAAAACTGATCCCCTTTTGTCACCGTGTGAAAAATGTCCATGGACTAATTTAGTGGAGCAGTTAATTCCCTGCAAGCCAGAGTGCTAAAATACATATTAGAACTGAAGCCACAAGTAAAACTTGTTGATGTTTTCCATAGCTGGGTGCAGCTTTCAAAACCTGCCACATACCACCCATGTGGAACTGCTGGGAAAAATCTTGTCCTAGGGCAGGCACTTGAGAATATTTCCTGGTTTGTCATGTTGAAGTTTGTGCAGTCTGAAGCAGAGACTCTGGGGAGTCTCAGCAAGTGTTGCTGGAGATGGACAGTTAATGTGAAAGGTTGCAATTGAATATTGCTGGGCCATCAAGAGTGAGCGTGGAAGGTTTTGTTTGAAATGCAGCTGCAAATCTTTTGGGCAGAAGAGCAGAGAGGATTAGAATAGCTGTCAGTTTCAGAAGACTGACCTGGATAAACTCTGAGCATTAGTGGGAGACACAAATTTGCAATGTGCAGGTATTAAATCAGAAATTCTTACTGCCATCACAAGCAAATCAATGAAACACCAGTACTTTATTTAACATGACCTCTCTTGTTCTCTCTGTAGATTCAAGGGTTTAATGTTCAAGAAGGACATTTTGCCTATGCCAGAGACTGTGCATCCTTCTTCTCCCCAGCAATCCTTATGGGGTTGGTGATGTCCCTGATTCTGCTGCTGGTCCTGGCCTATGCTCTGCACATGCTCATCCACCTGAAATCTCTTGACAGGCACTATGAATGCAAAACTTCTCCTGCCTATTTTGCACAGATGAAAGACAGTGACATGGGGGATGAGAAGGAGCCACTGAGAAACAGTGGAAATGAGTCCTATGAACTCAGGAACCAACAGTTTGGTAAAATCTATATTTAGCAGTGTGTATCTGTCTCAGTGAAACAAGAGGTGTTTTCTTCTGCTGGCACTGTTATATGTAGTCTGTGCAGATTTTATTACCAGCTGAGGAAAGGAAAAGTAGGTAACAGATTATTTAGCCAGTTATTCACTGATAATCATCTCAAGGATGCCTTGGGAAAGAAGGTGAGAAAAAAATTTTCCATTTTAAGAGATATGCATGTTGTGGGACTTTACTGCTGTAGCAAAAAGCCAAAATGCATAGCTCTTCATCTGGCTTACCAAGTCTTGAAGAGAGAATCTGTAATGGACACTTTGAAATTAAATAAAGGCTGAAAATCCCCCCAAATTAAACTCTTTGCCTACTCTTTCAGAAGGCAAGATTTTCCCTCATTTTATATTTGCTCTGTGTCCTGACAAAACATAATCACTTTCTTTTTCAGGATCTGTTTTCCTTTTGTTTCCCAAGTCACATGCTCTCCTTTCCCCCCTCCCCCCCATAAACTCCTTTTCCTACTCTGGAATCTTCAGGGCCACATAAGGTGTGTATTTGTCCACTGTGCACGATGAAATAGTGGCTGCAGGACAGCAGCATCCTGATGCTTTCCTGTGTCTAAGCTGGAGGTTTATCCTGAGGATCTGATGGGGAAACACCAGACATCTGCTTGCAAAGGCTTACCCTCAACTCCCCGGCTCAGCTCTGTGCCAGGAGATGGATTATGAGCATTATATCCTGTAATTCCAGGTTAATTTCTTTTCTACCAAATCCCATCAGTCTCTCTTGGGACTTCTACCTGAATGGAGATTTCCAGATGGAAAATACATGTAAATAAAGAGGTAGAAGCTGCCAGCAGTGAAAGGGATACTGTGATATGATTTTTCATAGCTGCTTCTGAGAGTTTAGGATACTGCCATCCTACTCATCCTTTCCTCTGTTAGAGGCAAAGTTTGGGAACTCCAAATTAGCCATAATTTGGCCCTGATTTCTAGCAAGTAAGAACACGCAATGTTCTTAGTGCTGTAGTGCTTTTATGTTACAAATAATGGAAACCCCAACATGACAGAAAATCAGTCAAAACCATATTTGCAAGCAAACGCCTTTTTATTTTAGATTACAGAATTAATTAGTTGTTTGTAGCCTTTGCAAATGGTACTGCAGGGGTCTTTAAACACCTTGAGAGATGCCCACATATATCCCATTTATAGAACAGGTGACAGAGAGACTAGATGTGGAGTCTTAAGACATTAGTTCATCTGGGAAGGCACTTCAGAGGGGAAAAAAAATATCTTTGACACATAACCAGGTGTAATAGACAAGCTTTTGAGGAGTTGCCAAGGCTGCCTGTGGCCAGTTGCTTCCAAACTTTTATCTGTTCCACAAAGGCAGCAAGCAAAACCCTGAATGCCTGGGAACCTGAGTGGGGCTGGCGTGGGAAGGTGAGAATTAAACACCACCCAGGCTGGCCCCCTGTCCTGCACACAGAGGAGGCTGATGCTGGACAGAGCTCGGTGCCAGTGCAAAAAAGATGTTCCTTGGGGTCTGGAGAGCTGGGCTGTCCTCCCTGGGGCTGAGGGAATAAAAACCTGGCACTGCTCAGAGGCAGCCTGACTGTCAAATTGACTGAGACCCTGATATGAAATCCTCACCCGGCTGAGCTGCACTTCCCAAACCCCTGGTTCTTGAGGCACAGGGAAACCTCTTCCTCCCACAGGGGTAATTTCTTCTCCTGGTTGGTGTATGACGGTGCTACCAGGATAATTCTGATAATTCATTTCCTTGCATGGTTTAAATGGGCAAATCAACAGAGTTGCTGTTAGAGGTTCTACAAGACTGAGATTGGGAATAAGGGGATTTCTCTCTGGTCCTGTCCCTCACTCCTGATACCCTTTTCCAACCCGGCTACGTTCCCTTTGCTCTTCCTTGGTTTTCAGGGTGAATATCTGCAGGCTTAGTGCTCGAGATGCTCAGCACTCCGAATCTCCAGCATGTGCCAGCCCAGATCTTTTGGTGCGGAATTTCAAGACTTGTGTGTGTCCCTCCCAACCCTGAAATAGAGACAATAATTAGTACCTGATAACTTACAAGGAAAACTTCAGAAGTAAAAGAGAATGCAAATAAAAACGAAGAAAAAAGAAAAAAGAAAAAAAAGAAAAAAAAATTCTTTCAGTTTATCAGCTTTTTCTAAACCATGGCATGACTGGGATGGCCTGAGGAAAGTACTACATGCAGTAGTTATCTCTGCTGTGACTTTCTGTGTTGCAGCTCTGCCTGGCAGTGGCAGGTAATCCTCCTCTGCCAGGTAGCCCCCGTGTCATCACAGTTCTGCTCAAATGACAGAAGGATTTAGAAAGGATAAATGCACTAATTGAATTAGACAGGAAATACATTGTTTATCATAGGACTGGAACGTTGAGCCACATATTTGTAAAAAGATAATGATGCTTTGGTGGAAAATGCACCAGAAGAAAAAAAACTCATCTTAATTGTGGTTTCTGTCTCCTGGTGTCTTGTATACAAGCAAGCACCCATGGCTGAAAAACCAAAAAATGTGTATTACATTCCCAGTAAGCCATGAGCCAAACAATCCTTATCAAATACATGATTTAGAACAACAGAAACATTCCACTGCCTTGGTCTTGATATGGGAAAATTCAAGTTAAAATGATGTGTGTGCTACAGAAATAAGATGCACTGGCACTAACAGAATAATTTATAAAATACAAGCTTTTTTCCCATGCATAATTTCATTTCTGCATGAGTACACCTCAGGCTTTGCAATGTGTATGTGTTTACTCAAACAAAAACCTTACAGCATCTTTTCAAAACCGATTCAGTGCTTCAAATTCGGGGTCCCATCCTCTCCCACTCAGAGCTAAAAGCAAGAGTCTCACTTCCTTTAACTCAAACAGGATAAATTTCACAGACTGTAATAATGCTGAGCAAATGAATAGATTTGTTCCTCATACATTTCATATACAATGTTGTATAATTACCCCTTACCCCAATATTTGGCATTTTTACATCAGCAGGAAACTAAATTTTCAGGCATCACAATAAGCACAGTTGTTTGAACTGAAGTGGTGGAGTTTTGGCTTAGCATTAATTAAAAATGCATAAGGCATAATCAGAGCCAATGTAAAGGCAGGGAGACAAACCATGAGCCCACTAGCTGGCAAGTAACACTGAGTTCCAGAGAGACAGAAGAAACAGATTTACTTCTTTCCTTCAAGGTTTTTAAATGGTAGCATTTAACTCTCATCCTTAAAACACTGATTCTTGCCACAGCAGCTTTGTTTTATTTCTGTTGTTTTTGTTTTAAATCGAGGATTTCCAAAAAGCTGGGTGCAACCTCTCATTTCAGAAGCTTTCCCCAGGAGCTCAGAAGGCATTTTCAGGGTGGATCTGTTCTTTACTACTATTGAACAGCTCCTGAGGTGTTCTCCATCTCCAGTAAGCCTTGTGACACGACATTTAACTGGTGTGTGATAGGCCTGGAATATGATTTAGTGGTTCCTAGGTCACCCCTTAATTTGTTCACTGCAACAATACAGTAAATCAATACAAAATTTGATTATAGGGCAAAACCTGTACAAAATCAGAAGAAAGTGCTTAATCTTGTACATATATATTTGCACTTTTCCCCTTCAAGCTGATAACTTATCATAAATCAGAAATTGCAGCTTGTTTGTCTTGAGGCAGTATTGTAAATTCACTCATGACTCACATTATGTTTAAAGCCTAACAAAGAGTTTCAGTTCCTGCAAATTTTGGAACAGCCTTCCTGAACATTTTGCAGCTACCTCTGAGTGCTTTATCTGGGTGAGTTTTTGGTTCTGGTACATGTGTGCTCTCTGTTGACTGCCCGAATACCTGAACTGGTTATTGCAAATAATTGCCTGGCTTGTTTGTAGGTAAGTGCTGCTGCTTGGGATTATGAAGGAATATTCACTTGGGATGGAAGCTAGAAAAGGAGGTTTTCCAGCTAAATGAAGCAACACTTTTTGTTTGGCCCCATGATGTCCCTTACACCACTGAGCACCTCTCAGGTGTCCTGGAGCTAGTCTACAGCTTTTCTGCTGTTTCTGTATATCTGAAGTGGAAAAAATTCATTATCAGTCTTCTCTCATTCAAAAAAAACCCCAACACCATAAACCTCCAAATAACACCCTCCCAAACAAAAACCACACACACAAAAAATACAAATCAGAGTTTTCAGCTCTGGACATAATTTCCCATTGCTTTCTTCAAGATAAGCTTTCCAGTGCAGCATTTTCTCTTATCAACAATGATCAGGCTTTTCACTCTTTGCCGCAGTTTTCTGTCACAAAACATCAGTCAAGGCTCTTCAAGAGACTGAAAAGCTCTGTTCCAGTTACACCTGTAACTACACAGATGTGAAGCCTGAGAGAAAGGGACAGTTTTAACTCCACTACTTGAAAAACCCCACATTCAAACACTCTGTAAACATGGCCTGTGAAATGGAGCGTGGGATCGTGACAAATCCTGCCCCTAATCAGCAAAATGGATTTGGTGGAAATCCTTAAACGTGCTCCCAAATAAGCACATCCTCAGTACTAATATTCTTCCTTTTAGGATCTGTTTCAACTGGCTTGAGGTGACTTGGCTCCTTGTACAACACAAGAAAGAACCTTAAATCTTTTTTGTATCAGGGCTGTTGCCTCTGGTGCCACCTGGGAATTTTTAAGGGTTAAAATGATTTGCATAAACACAGTTACATTAAAACTCATGGTCTGCCATAGTCCCTTGGGACTGTTGTCCACAGGATATACCATACAGCTCTGGAATTTTGCAAAACTCTGCAGAGAAAAATCAAAAAGTTGCAAAATTACACATATAATCTTGCTGCAGCATTGAGAAGATTAATGGATCACCAACAGAAGTGAAATAATAGTGTAAACCTCCCCAAAGGCAGATTCTTCATGTCATTAAAGTGATCAGGAAATCTTCAGTTCTCCTGCAAATCTGCTTAGTGAATTACATAAATCCCTGGTAGCAATCTGTGTGGAAGTAGCTGGAGCATCATTCTCCAGCAGTGCCTGAATATGTTTGGTTCTGTTCCTTTGGCCAACTGCTAGGAAGACATTTCTAGGCCATGTTATAATATTGTCTTTTTGTTGTTCTTTGTTCTACAGAACTAATTTTAGGGGAAATTCTCACTTTATGTGCAAGAAGTGCAGGGTCTGGGCTTGACCCTGGGACCTCACTAATTTCTCTTTTATCCTTCCAAACTCTGGAGTGGGTAAATGTTTGCAATTAGTAGAGGTTTGTCAGTTTTTTTGGTGATCCTTTAAGAAGCCTGAGTTATTCTAATAATGTCTGAATTATTCTGAATTAGTAAAATCTCATTGCTTCCAGGACTGTCTAGGAAGAACAGCTGGGAATTTTGAAGGAAATGCAGGTGATAATTAACAGGTGAATTATGGAGAATGAGACCAGCCCCATAAGAAGAACATCCCAGTCTTACAGAGAAGCTTTTCAAGGAGTTTGTGATTAACTCCTTGGTCTGCTGAATCAGCTCCTCAGCTGGTGTTTAAACCATTTCAGATGCTGTATGTGCTGCTTTGCCTTATTTATTCCTGCCACTTCTGGCCACATTTAAAATACAAGAATCTGACTGAAATAGTGAAAAGCAGTGGGGATCTCTCCAGGGGGCTTTGGAGCTGGCATGGCTGGGTCAGAGCAGAGCTCTGTGTCCCCCCGCCCAGTGGGGGATGTCAAGGGGGTCTGGGATCAGGTGGGAGCTGTGGTGACCCCAGCACTCTGTGCCATGTGTGGCACCTTCCAGGGGTCCCTCCAGCAGGAAGAGGAGCCTCTGGCCCCGTGTTTGCTGGGAAGCTTAATTTTTGTTCTCTCTGCCCATGTCACGCCTCTCTTTGCTGTCTCAGCTTGGTTCCCTGCACTGTGATTGTCCCCTTTGTCTGTCACTCAGGAAGATTGGCACCTGCCCTAATTAGCCCCAGAAGCACCCTGCCTGTGGCCTTGTCCCTTCCCTGTGCCTCTCCTGCCACACAGGGCTGGTGACACCTTTCCCTCTGCTGGCTTCTGCTTGTGCCCTTGTCACACCGCTCCTGCTTGACCCTCTCCCCGGCTGCTCATCAGTCACACACCAGCACCTGCTTTGGGGCACCACCCGACAGGACAGCAAGGAATCCTCCCCCCTCTTCCTCCTGCTGTCTTCTCTCTCCTTGTTTTCCTCCCAACCTCTTTTGAACTCTGAGTGGTTTTATCCTTGACAAGCCCGAGCAGTGCTGCCTCCTTCCTGCAGATTTATTCCTTGGGGTCTGTGCTTCCCCTGCTGGCTCCTTGTGGCTGTCAGATGTGATTTCCCGTGGCCCTGCACACGGGGGATGTGGAGCAGAGGGGCAGCCACCAGCCTCAGGCGCTTCTTCCTCTTCCAGGGGAGGGTCAGGTCACGGCTGGCTGTGATGAGCCTTGCCAGTCTGGGAAACGCAATACTTTTAATAAGGGAATGCAGCTGCTTGGGGAGAAGGCAGCCCTCCTACAGTCCCAACTTGATCCCAATTAAAGACGTGGAAAATTTTTTTCCTCCTCACATCCTGAAAACCTCACAGCAGACAACCGTGTCTCGCTGGAGAGGAGATTAAAGGAGGCTGTCGTGTGGCAGAAAGAGTCTGGAGTGTGGCAGTGCAAACTGCCCACTACCTGGGGAGGGCTGACCACATGAGGAGAACTTTAAATACACCAAAACTATTTACCATGGAAATCTGAATAAGAGGAGAGCATGAGCACAAGGAATTTTATTCAAAGATGCAACAACAGCCAAACAAGTGGTATTTTCTCAGACAAACCCTTTAATCTAAAGAGATGGGGTCACTTTGCAGGGTCGTATCTTGCAGACAAGTCAGCTGAATTTATCTGTGCCATGCACATGCATGGTTCAGGATGGCACAAGGAAGTCCTGGGGTACAGAGGGATGGGGCTGCTCTGCCTGGTCTCACCTGCAGGAACTGAGATCCTCCAGCTGCCCTGGGGTTCAGCTCCTCTTGGATGGGCCAGGCTGAGCTCATGTGCAGCACAGGGACACTGTGCTCTCCTCCCTTCCCTTGATGGGAGCTGTCTCTGAGGGCTGGTGGAGCAGGAGGGGGGATCTGTGGCTCTGCAGCTGGGGATGCGCCACCTGGAAGGGGCCTTTTGCTCCCCTGCCTGCCTGGGTCTGGTTCTCTGTGCAGTGATCTCCACATTGTGCTTGGGCAGCTGGAGGACATGGTTCCCCCAGAGTAAGGAGATTCTGCTTGTGAGTTTTACTTCCACAACTGTAAATATCTGGATTGGGTCCTGTGCCAGATTCCAAGAAGCTCCATGGTGAAAGCTGTTTCTGGCAGATGGCAGCTGCCCAAATCACAGACTCACAGCATCCCTGAGGTTGGGAAATCCCTCCCAGACATTGAATCCCAGCTGTGCCTGATCTCCACCCTGTCCCCAGCCCAGAGCACTGAGTGCCACATCCCTGAATTCCTTGTGCACCTCCAGGGTGTCCCATCCAGGGATGGGGACTCTGCTACTGGAAGAAAAGCCCCATGAGCAGTTCCTCACAGACTGATCCACCATCCCTGCAAACCCACACCCCTGCACCTTCCCCCTGCTGTTAGACCCTGAGCATCCCTGTGCACACACACGCTGCCCCAGGGCACAGCCTGCCTGCAGAGACACCTTCCCTGAGCCTTGGTAACCACCCAGAATCCCTGGGATCTGCTGGATCACATTCCTTCAGTGTGCAACATGAGAAAAACTATTATTTGTTAACAGAGCTTGATTCACAAACTTCTCTGAAAACAATGCTCTCTGGGATTGTCTTGGTTTGGAAAAGACAGGTGTCTGCCAGGAAAGGCTGGAGCTTCCCTTGGAATGGAGAATGTAAACCCCCTCCCTCCAAATTATTATAATTTTGCAATCAAGGGCCTTCAGGCAAAGATTTGGGAATAGGAATAACAGTTCTTCACTAGGAGTATTAAAGAATACAAATGTAGTAAAGCAAACAAACAAACAATCAAAAAATCCTAGAAACACTGACAGAGTCAGAACACAACCTGACACCCTGTTGGTCAGGGTGTTGGAAGCAGTCCAAGCAAGTCTTCCTGGAGTGGCAGATGTGGTTCTGTTGGAGTAAAGATGATCCCGTGGAAGGGTCCAGTGGTGGTGAGATGGGGCCAGTCTTTCTCTGGGAATCCAGTGGAAAAACAATCTGTCCTGGCATTCTGAATTGCAGATTTTATCCAGGTAGGAATGGTTGGCCCCTCCCACTGGGTGGAGCATTTCACAATGGGATGATGTAATGTTTTCTGTCCTGGTGAGCCTTAATGATGCATTAACAGCAAATATCCTCAGGAGAGAGGATGAGTCCTGGAAGAGATAAGGAAATACTGCCCCACCTGGTTTTAACACCTGGCCCATTAACAGAGGGCACCTGCCCCCTCCCCCTGGAGTTAAAAGGAAAAATCATCTCTTCCACTGGTTTCAATAGATTGGGAATAGAATTCATGCTTTGGGTTATAAATTGCAACCCAAGACAGGGATCCCATTGCCAGCAGTTTTATGATATATCAAAAGCAGCATCTGTCAATGCAGACAATGACTCCTGACACCCTTCCTGGAGGACCACAGCTGCTGGATAGTTCAGGATTCCTCAGGTCCAGGTTGTGGGGATTTTGTCACCTGCACATGCTGTGTGTGAGGGCAGGGACAGCCAGGTGTCCTCCAGGGATGTGAGAACAGGAGGGAGAACACAGACAGGGTGGGAAGACAGACCTTGAGAGTGGCAGATTTAGACCATTTCTCCAGAGAGTGGTCAGAAGGATCCCAGGAGATATTGCTGCATTTTCCATCTTGCAGCAGTGTGAGGATGGATCCCTCCTTCAGGTCTGTGTCTGACACTGACCCTGTTTTGCTCTATGTGATGTTTTATGGAGAATTCTGAAAATTGCAGGTCTGATTCTGCTCCTGGTTGGTGGGAGGCTGGCAGTGTGTTTAGCAGGAGATTATCCCTGGCCCAATTAATATAATTTTATTTTGTAGATGTGGACCAGCCTTGCCCTTGCTGACACAACGAGCTGGAATTCAGACTGTATTTCATCAGGATCACCTGCCATATTATGCATAAATTTTCCTCTCTGTGTCTCAATTATATCCCCCTGTGGTTTTTTCCAGGACTCCAGGGCAGATTGAGGCGAGCAGGGTTGGTTAAGGTTTCCCTGACTGACCCTGCACCCACCACCCAGCTCTGTAGAGTGAAGAGAACTCCAGAACTAAGCAGCTATCTCCCCCCAGGGTGCACTAATTGCAGCATCCCTTGTCAAAATATAATTTTAATGTCTTTATTATTGTGAAATACTGTGGAGTACAGCAATTCCAAACAGGATTAATGGAAAACTGAGTGCACAGAAGTTCTTTCCAGAAGGTGGGTGCACAGAAATTTCATGCTAACTTTGTCCACATCAGGAAACTAAGAACTCTAGCAAACTGCAGACATCTGCCAGATAACTTTTAACTTTTCATTTGCTCCAGGGAGAAGCAGGAACAAAAAATTAGTAAAATCTAAATGATTAAAAAATTTTTATTTTGACCTCTTTAGGCAGCTGAGAAGTCTCATGCTACCTCTACATCAAAGCAGATAAAAAACTGTGTGTTCTTTTGACAAACTGGAGCTCATGTTGGAAGCAGCCTACGTGGAATGAAAACATTGCAGCACCAGTGCTAAAAGAGCACTAACACTAAAAAACATCAACTTCACTTGTTTCTTCTCTTTCTGCTCCTTTTTAGGTACAAATCACTGTTTCCTAAATTTCTCAAGAGGTCACTAATTAACTCCTCACTGCCCAGATGACTTCAGTGCTTGCTGATCTCAGGGAAAACTTAAACATCAGAAAATTGATTTTTCTGGTTAATTCATGGACTTGCATCTAAATTAGCCAGTGTTAGGTCTCCAGGAGGAAACTTGTTTGCATGGGCTTAGTAAAACCAAAGTAACTGTGTTTCCGCAGTCCTCTGAATGAAAGAAGTTTTGCTTTAGAGCATATTTAATTTTTAGTTACATTAATTTTTAGTTATATTGATTTTTATGTAGGTAACTTTAACTTTATCTAAATAAATCTGGTTTAAATAATGATGTGCCAGTTCTGTGGAGCAACACTTTGTTTTAGAGGGGAGCAGGTTCAGCTGCAGATGTAAAGATGTGAGGTCAAACTTTGTGTCAAGGCCATTTCCAGTTAATCCAACTTCCTCCATGTCACAAGCTGCAGAGTCTTTTATGTTTTTGCTGTGGATTCAGGGAGAACTTTGCTTTTCAAGGCAGCTTCTGTTTGGACCAGATCAAACAATCATTTTTTTTTTTTTTTTTAAACCAATTCCAGGGTCTAAGCAGCTGAATCGTCTTCAATTAGGGAAAAAGTACCAGCAGCTGCACAACTGGGTCATCTTAAACTACAAATTCTCAGTAATTCACATTACTTCTTTTTTAATTATTATTTATTTTAGGACAGCATACAGAAGGGATTTATCAGCAATAAAGAGGGATGCAAGATTATTTCCACAGCACATGGATATAGATGGGGAGCAGATGCTCTTTCCTGGATGGCAGGACTTTCCCTGTATCTCATGCAGTGAAGGTCAAAATTCACTGCAGATACCTGAAGCACCTGGATTCACGGGGTTTTTGGTTAAAACCTGCAGGACATGTGAATTCAGCATGACAAGGAGCTTGTTTAAAACACATCCCAGCTGCTGCATGATTAAACCTCTACAACTGTCAGACTCCCCTTTGCTTCCACTTTGCAAATGCAATTATTCCTGGGGTGCCAGCAGGAGCTGTGGTGTGCTTAAAACACAGCAGGAATGTTGTTCAATCCTCACACCTCTGTGTTCCTGGAAGAAAGCTGCAGCCTCTCCAAGGTTATTCACAACATTTTTTCCCTTTTAAACAGGCTTCCTTTGCAGAATATGGATGTTTTGTGTGATCCCTGTTGAAAAGCCAGGTCTGCAGTGCTTGCATTGAGGGCAGTGGTTTTGGGCTTTGAATGATCTGTTGGAAATCCACAGCGAGCTGTTTGTCCCCTGGTGCCAGAGGATGGGGCCAGGCTCTGCTCAGTGGTGCCAGTGCCAGGATGAGGAGCAAGGGCCATCAACTAAAGCACAGCAAGTTCCAGCCCAGCAGGAGGAAGAACTTGTGTGCATGGAGGGGCAGAGCCCTGGAACAGCTGCCCAGGGAGGGCCTGGAGTGTCCCTGTGTGGAGACATCCCAAGCCCAGCTGGCCACATTCCTGTGTCACTGCTCCAGGGGACTCTGCCTGGGCAGGGGCTTGGGCTGGATCAGCTCCAAAGGCCCCTTCCAACCCTAAATATGCTGGGATTCTGTGATATTACCTCTTATATTCTTATCTTAAAAAATATGTATATGGGGAAAAATAGATTTGGTTTTCTGAAGGTTTTCTGAAAGTTTTCTGAAGGTAAAAGCTGTTCCTTCAATGACACCACTTCTGTGTGCAGATTGTTGCTTTATGCCTGTGGATGCTGTGGGAAAAGAGGAAGGGAAGTTATGGAATGGGAATATAAGAAGAGATGAATCTTATAGACAATGGTGCCTGCTTAATCTGAAAAAACATAAACAAGAAACTCATTTAAAAAAAGTTTATTTCTGTGAATTCCGTACCATGATAAATAGAAAGGTTTTGAAGGTATTTTTTGAGAAAATTCTGGAAATGGTCAAATAAACAAGCACCCTCAGAAGCAGACTGCTAGCTTGGTGGAAGATCACAGAATGGTTCTCACTCTGTCGTGTCCCTTTTCCCTGTCCCTGGAGCACAGTGAGGGCTCAGGGACCGCTGAGATGGGGTGAGGGTGGGTGTTGAGGGGAGAGGATTTGACTGCCTGCAGTGGAAACTGGGGTCTGGGGGAGCAGAGACCCTCCAGCCATGGGATGGGGGCCTCAGGTGGGGCTGGTGGTAGCAGAGAATCCCCACAAAATCCCCACAGAATCATGGAATGTTTTGTGTTAGAAGGGGCCATAAAGATTTTCCTATTCTTCATTCAGCATTAGGGGTCTTTACAGTTATGCCCTATTCTTGCCTCATTGTTTATTACTGCCCCAGCCTTTCTGTTCCCTGCCAAGTTCAACACCAACAATTTTAAATATTTACCCTGGATCATTCACAAAATGTTGTATGGTATAGACTCAATAACTAATTTATTTAATTGCAATAAAAGCCCATCTTCTTTGTTGTTGTTGTTGTTTTGTTTTTTTCTTTACAATGACTCTTAGAAATCTGCTATTTAATGTATGCCATGTGTGGGTTATTTTTTTTCATTTTGTTTTTTATTAGAGTGCTCTGTGTCATGTAAAAGTGCTTGTATATCATTGCGTTGTAAGATTGACTGAAATGTTTTGCATAACTATTTGACAATTAAAATTTTCTCTTGACCTAAAGACTTTGTGAAATTATGATTAATTCAATAGAAAGCTTAGGTTCAGGCAAATTTTAAAATTCTAAAAAGAATAATTAAGTTTTTTCAGACTGGAACATTGAAAGTTTGTGTCAAGCAATACTCTGTTAACAAAATGCTATTCAAAAGAAATTAAGGATTTCCTAAATCGTAAAGACACTAGTGGAACTGTATTCAATAAGCTGAGATGAAAAATCATGATTTTTTTTTCTTTTTAGCTACTTCATACACTTTTGCTTTGTAGAATTTGCTTCTCAGCCTCCCCAGATTTATATGGGATGTAAGGCTGATGACTGATTTGTAGGAATTTAGAGAGTTATGATAAAATGATGTCCCATATTACCAGTCAGGCAAAACCATAGGGGCTTAGCCTGAACAAATCTTGAATAAATGAAAGATTTAGGAATAACATAACATGGTTAATGGGAGTCAATAATAAGGTAAAACCAAGATATAATGGACTACCCTGTCAAGGTCAGACCATCATCATGCTCTAATTAAGAATCACTTGTCAAATGCTTATTTAAAAGTCACTAATTTCTGCCTCTCATTGCCTCTGCCATTTCTTGTGTGTAAGCTATCAGATTTTAAGTGAGATGGAATGGAATGGAATGGAATGGAATGGAATGGAATGGAATGGAATAGAATAGAATAGAATAGAATAGAATAGAATAGAATAGAATAGAATAGAATAGAATAGAATAATAGGAGCTCCTGGAGCTCTGGCAGCCTCGGGGCCGTGCCCATTCCCTGGGGAGCCTGGGCAGTGCCAGCACCCTCTGGGAGAAGAACCTTTCCCTGCTCTCCAGCCTGATCCTGCCCTGACACAGCTCCAGCTGTTCCCTGGCTGCTGTCCCTGTCACAGGGGCAGAGATGGGAGCTGTCCCTGCACTGCCCCTCGGGAGGAGGCTGTACAACACCATGAGGTTTACACCCTTTTGTTGCTATGCCAGTGCTGTTATTTAGCCTGAAAGCCGTTCTTCCTCCCCGGGGTTTACCCACTGGTGTATTTTTAGAGATCAATCATGCTCCCTCACTTTGATATGCTAAGCAAGCCTTTCCCATATCCTCTGTGCCGGCCCTGGCTCGTCCCCAGTTGTCCCAGCAATCCAGCTCCACTTCCAGCCTCAGCTCCTCTTTGAACACAGATGGCTCAGCAGCAAAGGCTGTTCCAGATGAGGGTTCATCCCTGTTTAATGAAAGAGCATTAATGGCTTACCTGTCTCCTGGATCCCTCTCCTAATAAGACAGAGGATGTATTTCCCTGGCTTTGAAGGGAAGAGGATCTGGTGTGCTCATCAGGCACCTGAGCAAGGGACCCCCTCTGGTGTTTGCTGGGCTCCAGCCAGGCATCACCACTCTAGCTGCACAGTTTTATGGAAAACTTTGGTGTGGGATGTGCCAATCAGTGTGACAGTCCTGCCATTCTGGGGTGGGGCTGTCTGGAGTCTCCTGAGCACCGTGGGTCGTGCGTGTGGGCTTTGGTCTGTGTTGGTTGCTGGTGGTGGGAGTGTGAGGGAAGCCACACCATCCACATAGCTGGCATTTGGGATGGGAAATAAGGACTAGAGAGACTTTTGAGGTTAAAAAGGGGAGGAGTACCTATGTCTAACCAGGATGAGCAGAGCACAGGAGGAGCTGGCAGTGGCAGAGGCCATCGTGTGCAGATGAGGTTGCCCAAATAATTGTTTGGGGGGTGTAGTTCACATCCCATGGGAGGTGGAGAAATTTTTCCAGTGCATGGGACTAGATGTGACTGTCCCTTTGACAAAAACTGTGTGCTGAAGAGGGATTTGGAGTTTCAAGCACTGGGAGCTGTAAGGCACTCAGAGGTGAGGGGATGTGGAGGAGAACTTGAAGACAGAAAATTCTGGAAATTTAAATCCAAACTACTGTCCAGTGCTGAGCTCCCATCCCTGCAATGGGTAAGGCCTTGCAAGGAAAGGGTTGAGATCTGCTTGGATGAGCCCTCCCTTCATGAAGAAATGCAGGGAAAGCAGAGGTTAATGAGGAATTGAAGAGAGTCTGCAATAATTTCAAGTCCAAATGAATGGATAGTGTCAGTATTGATTAAACCAGGGTGGTGTTAGACTTGGCAGAAATAAGGCCTCTGTCTTTAAGCTATAGAAACCAAAAATGAGAAGAAAATTAGTGGGATAAGCCCAAGGGCATGATTTTATGTGGTGCATTTAAGGGTTAAGTAGACGTGGCCACAGGTGGAACAATTTAGTGGCAGAGCCTCAGGAAGGTGACAAAGCACAGCAAAGTGGCCAAGGCAGGAGGAGGGTGGATGTTACCATGTTTGAACAACACACAGGTGCTGAAATCTGAATCAAGAGGGATTCTTCTTTATACTGGAAAGATTGTCACTCTTATTTTTCTGTAGAAGGGTCCTTTTCCTTTTTTTCCTTTTTCCCTTTTTCCCCTTTTTTCATTTTCTCAGTTTTTCCTTTTCTCCTATTTTCTTTTTTTTTTTTCCTTTTCCTTTACCCCTTTTTTTCCTTTTCTCTGTTTTCACTTTTTTTCTTTTCCCCTTTTCCCTTTTTCCTCATGTACATCCATGCCTTGAGAAATTTCAGAAATTTCAAAGAGACAAGTGTAATTTCACAGAAACATAAACTCAGAGCTTAAATCACTATATTTCACAATCAGTTGCACCAATTTCAAAATCTAGTTGCACGTTTGCATCAAGGAGTTGCACCAGCAGATTCAAAGCCTGAAGGCTATGTGGGAGGAGAATATTTGGCAGAAATAGACATAATTCAACATGCAAACTCAGTATCATATTTTTCACTTTACTCTTGAATACCCTGAATGCTTTACTTGGTTTCAATCATGTGTGTGGTTTGCTTGCTTGTTTTTGTTTGTGTTATTTGTGCAACTGATGAGGGAAAATTTTGGGCAGATTCATCAGCTGGTTCACCCTTTCATTTTTTCTCCCCAGTGACAGCACTGCATTGATAAAAACAAATATTTCCCAATTCTGTGTTCTAGTACTACCACATCGACAGAAGTATTTGCTTTATTTTATGTTCTGTTAGGGAGAAAGAAGCTATTGTTATATGCATATAGGTAGGCAAAAAAATTTGATTTTGTTATAATTAGTATTTTTCTCAAACTAAGAATTCTGAATTTATTTATTCAACAACACCAACACAAAACCAAGCAAACAGCCCCACAACAAAAAACAACAACAAAAAAACCACCCCCAAAAAGCCAATTCCCTCCCTCCTCCCCCACAAAAAATCCAAAATGAAAACCCACAAAAATCAACCAAAAAAAGGAGAAAGGATTCTAGGTAAAGCCTACATGAAAATCGCTTTTGATGAAGGATAAGTTCTGACAAGTGAACCAGGTCAAGCAGCAAACATTATCTCTTCTGAGTTCTTCTGAGTCATGCTTTTAATTTAATGCTAGTTCTATTTAAAGCTCCTTTTTTTAATTTTTTTTTTTTTTTTAATTAGGAATGGCTGATGACCATTGGTAAAGTAGTAATTTGCCTTGGAAAAAAAATACCCAACAAAACACAAGGTCCTCTTCATTTGCTCATAGTTACAAAAAACCTCCCTTTTTTGGCATATGTAATTACAGATGTATAATCTGATTGTTTATCTTCTATTAAAAGAAGCAAAAATGCAGGCGAATTATTTATGATTTTACACATTTGTTGCTGTGAAGGAGTGGACAGGTGCTGACCCTCTTCTTTCACTGGTAATTTTATGAAGCAAAAATGGTGGTGGGCTAGAAAACAGCATGATTTTTGGGTTGAATTCTGCACTTAGTTAACTTCACTTCAGTTAAAGGTAGGTGTGTGTTCCAAGTGTTGTGCTGGGCTGGGATCTGCATCCGAGTGAAAGCAGCACATTTTTATAAACCAATTATGTACACCCGTGTTGTTAATACACAGAATCACACACACAGAATCACAGAATCACCAGGCTGGAAGAGACCTCCAAGGTCATCGAGTCCAACCCAGCCCTAACACCTCAATTAACCATGGCACTGAGTGCCACATGCAGTCTTTTTTAAAATACATCCAGGGATGGTGACTCCACCACCTCCCTGGGCAGACCATTCCAGTACTTCATCACTCTTTCCCATAAAAGACCTTTTCCTCATATCCAACCTATATTTCCCTGGATGCAGCTCGAGGCTGTGTCCTCTTGTTCTGTCAGTTGCTGCCTGGATAAAGAGACCAACCAAACCTGGCTACAGCCACCTTTCAGGGAGTTGTAGAGAGTGATAAGGTCACCTCTGAGTCTCCTTTTCTCCAGGATAAACACCCCCAGCTCCCTCAGTCGTTCTTCATATGGCTTGTTTTCCAAGCCCTTCACCAGCTTTGTTGCCCTTCTCTGGACACGTTCAAGCATCTCAACATCCTTCCTAAACTGAGGGGCCCAGAACTGGACACAGCACTCAAGGTGTGGCCTCACCAGTGCCGAGTACAGGGGAAGAATGCCCTCCCTGCTCCTGCTGGCCACACCATTCCTGATACAGGCCAGGATGCCATTGGCCTTCTTGGCCACCAGGGCACACTGCTGGCTCATGTCCAGCTGCTGTCACCAGCACATCCAGGTTCCTTTCTGTCTGAGCACAGTCCAGCNCTTGGTCATAAAAGGAGACCAGGTTGGTCAAACATGACCTGCCCCTTCTTAACCTGTGCTGGCTGGGTCTGATTCCCTGGCCATCCTGTAAATTTTGTGTGATGACACTCAGTATTAACTGCTCCATTACTGTACAGTACAGGGTACTGAGGGCAGACTGACTGGCCTGTAATTACCAGGATCCTCCTTCCCACCCTTTTTGTGAATGGGTGTCACACTGGCCAGCTTCCAGTCCTCTGGAACCTCACCAGTGATGGAGAATGGCTCCACAGGCTCATGTGCCAGCTCTCTCATCACCCTGGGATTGATCCCATCTGGGACCATAGATTTATGGATATCCAAGCATCTCAGCAGTTCTCTGACTGCCTCCTCCTGGATAACAGGGGCACCATTCTGCTCCCTGACACCATCTACCTACCCAGGAGAACAGCTGTCCTGAGGACAAGCCATCTTCCCACTAAAGACTGAGGCAAAGAAGGCATTAAGCACTTCTGCCTTCTCCTCATCTGCAGTTACTGAGTTCCCTCCCATGTCCAATAGAAAACGAAGGTTGGTCACAGAATCACACACACAGAATCACTAGGCTGGAAGAGACCTCAAGATCATACCTTCCTTCTCTCCATTCTGGATAATTCTGTCCTTTTAGAAATGTCTTTGAGTGTTTGATCCCGGGAAACTCAGTGAAAACAAGCATTGGTTACTGGCTCACAATCAAAACATGGCAAATGCAGCTCACTCACTGGTTGTATGGGCAAATGAAAAAATTGGGATCAGAAAGCTGTAAACCATTCTTGCTGGCTTAATTTTGGCATGGGATGGCTGAAGGATTTATAATTTTACAATGAAACCTTCATCTCAGGCTGGTTAAAAACTGGGGGAGGGAGAGGAGCGGAAATTGTGGTTCCAAGTTCACCTGTGAGCGCGACCCCGGCGCTGTCTGCATCCGGGTTCTAATTAGACAATATTCCTGGTCTAGACTGTAGTCATGATTGAAACCAGACCTGACGCTCTCGTTTGAAGAAAAATTGAGTTAGCCTTTATTAACTTGCAGTTATTAACTTCACAAGGTACAAAGGAATCATTGAGCTGAAACTACTTTTGGGTTTTAAGCCGTAAATGCTTTCCAAGACCAAGCTGTACATGGGACAGTGTGGCAAACGTGGCTGTTTCCTCACTGAGCATTTAATTAAGAGCATGTCTTCAACAGAAGTAACTATGGCCACCTAGGACTCGACACAAGAAGCCTTTTTCTCCAGCCACTCAAGTCCAGCATGGTTTGGGTGGTTGCTCTGTGCCCCTGGGGCCCAGTGGGGATGTGCTTGTGCCACCACACTGAAGAATTGCTCACACAGCCACCTCCTCTTCTCCTTTACCCCCAAATGGTGTTTCTGGCTGGTCCCCAGATCCTGGTCCACCAAAGAGCTTAGGACCCTGAGCTGAAATGCATCCAGCACTTGCTGGTGTTTTGGTAGGTTCACTTCTCAGTTTGTTGTGCTATTACCCGTTAGCAGATGGGCTCCATGACCTTCTCCAGAAAACACTGAAGTTACAGCTTAGTAGTGTAGTGTGCAGAAGTGAGGGAAGGTTTATTTATTCTGCTTTGCTGTAAGATTTTTATTTTTTTTCTCCTACAGCAAGGACTTCTTTATACCTGGGGAGAGAAATCTTCTCCCCATGTTGCTTTCTTCACCTGGTTGTTGCCTTCTAATTTAGTACCTGCTAATAAGAGGAAATTTATATTTTGAGGACAAAGCACTGGATATTAATTTAGAAGTCCAAGGTTTTCCCATCTTCTGGACATATAGAGAGACCACAGCTGAAGTTCATTTGACTTCTTTGGATCTGTAGGCTGTGAGTCTTTGGTCCATTGCTATGGATCTGACATCCCACAGGACAAGGGCTGCAGAATTCCATGAGGACATTCCTCTTTAGTGAGGTGAGGTTCAGGTTCACCAGGGGAGGTTCAGATTAGACATCAGGAATTTGGTTTTTTACTGAAAGTGTGATTAGGCATTGGAATAAGTTGCCCAGGGAGGTGGTGGAGTGATTGTCTGAAGAGGTGTCCAGAGGTGGCACTTAGGGACATGTTTTAGGGGTGGTTATGGTAGTGCTGGACTGACAGTGGGATTGGATGATCCTGAAGTTTTTGATCCTGAAGCCTTGATGATTCTGTGACTCTGTAAATATGGGAGCATGTATTTACAAAGAAAAACCAAACCCCAGAGAGAACAGCTGTTTGATGTGGTTTGTTTTGTTTGTTTTTTTTCCCTAATTAATTCCTTGCACAGATTTTTGCTACATCTCAAAAACATCTGAAAATGAGAAGAATTTAAATTTTATAAAATTTGATTATTTCAGTTTCCTAATCAAGCAAGTATGACAGGAGTTGCTTTCTTTTATAAAGAGGAATAGATAGGGAAGAAATTCAAAATGATGATTTAATTGTTCGCTACACAAATGAGATTCTCCATGGAAAATACCCACAGAGTCACTGTGCTTTGGAAAGATTTAGTGTCAAGGGGGCAGAGTCTGATTTGTGCCTGGGATGTTAAGATCAGCTGGTGAGAGATTGCAGTGGGCTGCTTTTGTTTTTAAAGCGCATAAATGGCTGTGCAATGTTATTAAATTGCACACAACCTTTATTGTCCTGCAAAAACTTATTTTTGTCCTTGTGAAAAAAATTATGGCATTGTCCAGCAGCAGCTTGTGCTAATGGGAAACACTCAAAATCCATCAATGTTGTTTAACCTGAGACATTTGTGTGACAGAGCAAGTGTCAACATCTGCCTGGAGCCCCATTCTTCAGCATGATTTTGGTGACCAGGAGAAGATGCTTGGGTGAAATTCCTGTCAGGCTGAATCAGCAAAGGGAGGGGGCTCTTGGTTCCTCTGGGTTCAGGGTGGCCTGAAAAGTAACAGAGGGAAAAGACCTCCTCTTCTGGGGGACTTCCCTGCTGACGAATCTTCTGCTGGGCATTTTACCTGGTCCTTCACTGTTAAGATCTGGCTATTCAAATTATCAGAGAGATGCCTCTGCCCCAATTAACGTGCAAACAAGACCATATGTTGAAGCCAACAATATGGATTATTATTTAACAGTAAATGTGAAATTGAGAGGGAGACAAGAAAAAGGTGTGTGGGGAGTGGGCTGGAAGAGAAAGAAAATGACAGAGAAACAGACTTAATAGAAAAGGAATCACCACTTAGTAGATTCTGATGAAGTCCTGTTGCAACTTCCTCTGGTCTTCTTGGTGTCTGCAGACTGCATCCATTGAGTGGTGGAGGGAAGAATCCAGGGAACACAACCTCTGCTGGGTTTGTGCTCACCCAGGCTCAGGGGGGAATGCCCAGGGATCTCCTCCACACCAGGGAGTTTCACACTGGACATTGATGGCGTGGGCCACGGGACACTGGGGTGATGTGATGGTGGATCAGGGACATCTCCTGAGTCCTTGACACCTTCTAAGATGTTTCAGCTGTCTCTTAGGTCAGGTTCAGGTGTACCTGAATCCATCCTGGCCCATCAGAGGTGAAGCCCCTTCATCTACCTGTGAATGGCCCTGTACTTCAGAGGGGAGGCTCTGCAGCTGAGCCAGTATGTATGAGAGGACTCTGGCATGATAATGGCATGATAAGATCAGCCCACCTCGAGTCTTATCAGCCTCTTCCCTCATCTGGGAACCCGGTGTGCAGCTCCAGCCTCTGCGCCTGGGAGCTGCTCTGTGCATCAGACCAGTGACCAATGACCAACATCACAATGACCCCTTGCTTGAGCCATTGGCATCAACAGTCCCAGCTTGTCCAGCACTGGGTCCAGTCTTTGAGTCATTAATCAGAGTCCAGTCTCTCATATTCACTTTCATACAGGTTGTCTCAGTTATTTTTTCCCCATGGTCACAATTGTCCCCTGAGACACCTCTAAATTTAGGGCACTTTCATTCTGCATATCAGAAAATGAGACACAATCACACAGTCCAAACTGCAGCATGTTCCCACAGCTGAGCACCCCTTCTGGCCCCCCTCCCCGCCTTCCTTTCTGTGGGAAGGGAACCTGTGCCCCCATGCAGAGCCAAAGTTCTTGAAGAAATGTCAAGCACCTTGGTTCAGACATCTCGTCCTGCTCGCTGCTGCAGACAGGGAGGTGATGGACTCAGAACACGCAGGCTGTGGAGCTGCTGATCCAGCCCTCACCCTGGATCCTCACACAGCAGCAGAGCAGAAAAGAATTGATGATGAAAGCTGAAAGTGTAATAATAATGGAGCTTGGTTGTCACGTATAAAACAAGAGACAAACACAGACTAATGAGAAACAGAGTGGCCTGAGAGGAAGGGAGAAACAATGCCTGTACTATGGGGGGAAACATGAGAAAGGCAAATAAACTGCCAGCTGCAGGAGTTTATTGCAAGGGAAAAAAACCCAAACCAAACAATTTTGCAAACAATGACAGAAAAAGACTGGAAGTATGTGCCAAGTGGAGAGTGACAGTGACATCTCTTTGGACAATATGGTTTTCACTGCTTCCTGCTGGGCTGGAGCTGGAGGAGCAAAACCAAGAGCTGGCTTGCCCAGCTTAAAGTTTGCATGGAAGCAGGCTCAAGCAGGCAAACTCCACACCTGGCAGTGGCTTGGCTGACAGCTTAATGGGGTTTAAAAGCAGAATTATACTGGTTAAGTTCTCCACACTGCAGAAGAGCAGCTCCTGTGTCCAGCAGTGCACCACAGGAGGCCAAGGATGGGGCATGTTGGTATGGCTGAGTAATGGAGGTTTCAAAACCTCTGCTCAATGGAAACCACTGCCTCTACCTTCAGCAGAGGGCTGGGATTAGGGGACAGCCAGGAAATGTCAGCTACTGGTGGAGTCCTGATGCTCACTAAACTGAGCTGCTGGTGTCACAGCAGGAGAGGGAGGTGCAGGGGCACAGGGAAAGGAGGGTGATCAGAGTCATTTCAGGTGGCTGGGCAGTTGAGGAGGTAGATACCATGAGCATTAAGAGCCAGTGTGTAATGGTCAGAGTGTGCAGCTCCTGTGCTCTGAAGGATGAAACCACCCCTCTGTACACTTTTTCCACATGCCCCTTTTCTCCAGGTCTGAACATTTTGCAATATGAGGGGTAATAATAAAAGGGAATTTATCATGTCTTTATTGATAAAAACTCAATCAATTCTTTATTTCTTCCCACAATCTTAGCATATTTTGCCAGTTTTCTTGCATATCTGCCTTTCATTTACCTGAAGAGTATCTCCTGAGCTGAATTCCTCTTTATGACACAGCACAGCTCCACGTGTGCCGGCTCCTTCCTCCCTCCCTCTGTCCCTCCCCTGTTTTCTGCTCAGAGCTGCAGTTTTCATGACAGTCCATGTCAAATGTATTTCTTAAGTGTCTTTCTTTGTCCAAAAGCCGTTGCCAGAAGGGTGTGGTGTCCTCAAAGGCATTGCTCTGAGCTGCTCTGGTCACTCTCTGCTTTCATCTTCTCTGCTGTCAAATTGTTTTCACCCGTGATGGCCCTTGTCCATCAAACGTGCTCTCCCTGTAAATACCCTCAGGCAGGAAACCCATTAGCAGATGGACTCCGTGACCTTCTCCAGAAAGCACTGAAGTTACAGCTGTGTGTAGTGTGCAGAAGTGAGGGAAGGTTTGTTTATTCTGCTTTGTTGTAAGATGTTTTTTTCATTTTTTTTTCCTGCGGCGGAAAATTTTTTTATACCTGGAGGGAGAAATCCTCTCCCCCTGTTGCTTTCTTCACCTGGTTATTGCCTTTTAATTTAGTACCTGCTAACAAGAGGAAATCTATATTTCAAGGACCAAGCACTGGCAGAAAAAGCTTCTTCAGGCCTCCTGCTGGAGCGAGATCTCACATAGAGGAGGTGGAGAGACATCCTTTGTTTGGGGAAAGAGAAAAACAGCCCCTGAGGGAGCTCTTTTCCATTGCAGCTGGTGGAAACAAGGTGCAGGCCAGGTGTGGGGCTGGTCAGGAGCCAGGCAGTGCTGCCTGCACTGAGGGCAGATGCAGAAGTGCAGATTTTGGAATTATCCCACCAAGGTGTGTGGGACACAGCACCCAGAGCAGTGTGGGTGGAAAAGCCACTGACAGAGAAGCCACAGACAGCCAAAGCCACATTTGCAAATCATCCATAAGGAAAAGGGTAAGAAACAGTCTTCAGGAAGGGTCCTAGCTGAAAAAGTTTTGGAGTTTTGAACGGAAAAGTCTTGTCTCCTGCTGTTCGAACACAATGGGGGAAGGGAAATGGGGCTTTGTACATTCACTGCAGAAAAATAGGAGTGCATCAGGCAAGTATCTGATTTCTGCATCAATTACTACTTCTAATGGAAACAGCATGTCTGTCCCTAAATTTCTGGCTAACTGCTCGAATTGCAAAGGGTGACAGTGCTGTGGGGTCACCCCACAGAGCCAACCTCCCCCTGCTGCTGCAGAGGGATGCTCTCCTCATGCTTTGTGCTTATCCACAAAGACAGAAATTGATTGTTTTAACCCTCTCTCCCCACTGCTGTCCCTCCTCGGGGATCAGACCAGGATGCTCCCCTGGCTGAGGGACCCCTGGCTGCTGTGGGTCCCTTCTCACTGTCAGAGCGCTGACCTGGCTCTTCACTGCTGCCAGCCCAGGGTGGTGTCTGTAAAAGCTGGTGGATTTAGAGCCTTTAACAAGTGGTATTTTTATTATAATGCCCTCTTCTCCTTTTCCATGATACTGTAGGAACTGCTGAAATACCAGCACAGCACATTTCTACAATTTAAACTGTGATGAGCAGTTTGTTCTGCTGCCTGTTAATAGATTTTTGAGTTGCAAAATACTTGCAAAAGCCTGTTGACAGGACACAGGTGTTTATCAGGAATGAAAATGATACCTACTAGGTTAATCTTTGCAGGAACAACAGGGTATCTCCAGAAACAGCAAAACCCCCCTAAACTGACACCGGTGGAGCAGCAGAGGGCATCCACAGCCTGCGTTTGAAGGCTGCAGCGAGGGGAGTGCTCGCTGGCAGCGCTCAGCAGGACAATGCTGCCTTAACCAGTGAGTGGAAACCCTTAGAGCATCCTGTAACCTCAGCAAAAGTCAGCACCGAGAAGCGTTTCACGCTGCAGCATCTTCGGAAATAGATGATAAACGAGGCACACCATGTCCTGGCCCCGGAACAGAGCGGGCAACATGGAAACACAGAGATAAACGGGGCAGGTCACTCTGCTGTGCCTGCCTCTCCAGCCGGAGCCCAGGGGCTTGCTCTGGATTAAACAAAGCCATGTGCTGTTTACAATGTGGTTTGAGTTTGTGCTTGCAGAGGTTTGCAGTGCCCCTGTGGAACAATAGCTCACTGAGCTGGGCAAATGGGGAACAGCCCGTGAACAATGAACAAACAGCAAGAAGGAGCTGGGTTGTTTTAATTCTCATCCAAAGTCTGAGGCAATGGGTTTCTTGACGGAAAATAAAAAGCTTATGAAGCTGCTGGTACATTGTCACCATTCAGCATCCTGGAAATTAGATTCAGATTTTTGGGAAGGTTCTTGGACCAGTGGATGGAGCAACACTGGATGGTGCCAATGTTCCCTCACGCTGTGGCCTTTGCTGTTTCCTTTAAAGGATTTTGTCACAAATGCAGGTTTCTAAGATGGCTGCAGCCAGAGACATTTAGAAATCTGCCCTGCGTGTCTAGCTCTGAGCAGGGAGCCTGGGGAAAACAGAAACAAAGAGCACTGGATCATTCCTGTGCTGTGAACACTTTTTCTTGCATTTCACACCCTCTAAATTAGGATAAAACCAGACCATTTCAGCATCCCATGTTCCCTCTAGTGCTCCTGCAGCCTGAGGGCAAATTTTTTTCATCAATACAGAAATGAAGAACCTTGACTTGCATGGGAAAGGCAATGAAATTCTTCTTCAAGAAGTGAAAGTGGTGACCATGACCCTTTGTTTTGATAGATTTACCCTGCTCCTAGGGATATGAGGCAGTTTCTTCTTTGCCTTTCTTTCCCCTGCATTTCAGAGAGCAGAGAAAGAGGAGGATTGCTAGAATATTGAACCCAGTGTAAAAATATACAAGATTTAACATCTTTTGTTTTAGAGATGCTTGCATTTCCTCTGATTCTAAATCCCCCAGAAACTGATAGTTTAACTACAGGCGTGATGCTCAGCGAGGAAGAGCAAATGAAGACAAAACCACACATGCCAGTGAAATAAATGGTGCCTGAAATGTGAGCTAAATATCTTCACAGTTCAAAGGAGCTTGCAGAGGCACAGGCACTGCCCTTACATTTCCTGCCCCAGGATCTCATTTGTCACCATCTCCATTTCTAGCCAGGTTGGAGGCTGCTTTCTCAGGAGCTATGGGTGCCTGGAGGGGAGAGCTGAGGGGTGTGGAAACCTCAGCTGTCCTGGCGTGCATCTGCTGCCTGCTTTTCTTACTCCTCCTGGCAAGAACAGACCACAGTCCCAGCAGCATCCTTGTCCTGAGGCTGCCACAGGTGCCACAGGGATGCCTTTGAGTGGCTACCTAGAACAGAGGCTAGATAGAGTTAAAAGAATACAGTGGATGTTTATTAAAGCCCTTTAATAGATATACCTTGGGCAGTGCAAAAACCTCCAAGGGGCTGCACCCAAGATGAATTATGGCCACGAGTTTGTCAGACAAATATAAGTTTGGTCCATTTACACTTCAGGGGTTAATCCTCCAATTACAGCTTCAGGTAATGAAGTCATTTACCCCCCAGTTTGCTCCGCCCACAAATTCACTTTCGTTTATACTTTTCAGGGCCCGAGGCTGTGATCATGACCTTGGATCTCAGGCCTGGAAGGATTGCTTTGTCTGACCAAAATGTGAAATCAGTAACTAACACTTTATATGGAGTTTAGAATTATACACTAATGCAGTACAGGATCTGAAAAATATAAAAGCTAAAAACTTAAGGCATCAACAACTCAGGATCACACCAAACAAGATCTCCAGTCCAGGCTCTTTCCCAGAAGATGCCAAGTGCAGCTGACTCCGGTGCTCTCTACATGTGTCTTGCACCAAGTCTCCCATGGCACTACAGAAAACTCTCTCATCCTGGCCTTTACCTGACCTTCAGCATCATCTCTACTTGCAGGAGCCTCCCCCACACGTTTTGGGCTGCCACGCCCTGCTCCTGCTCCCTGGATACCTGGCTCAACCCCAGGTGACAGACCCCCATGAGAGGAGGGTCTGAGGTGCTGCCCCTGTGCCAGGGCTGCTGCTCTGGTGCTCAGACAAAACCCAGGATTTCTGATGATTTCTGGGGTGTTTCATCAGGAGAGGCACAAACAAGGGCTGACAGCATTTGCTCCTAAATTCCAGTAGAACTTCCTTGGACACAAATTGGCTTTTACATAACCAGGGCATGTGAGCTCTTGGCTACCCTCCAGATACAAAGAAACCTTCAGGTCTTTTTTAACACATGGGAAAGATTATGTCAGGGTGAAAATGTGGGAAGGGAAGGGAAGGAAGTGGAGCCCAGCATACTTTCCAAAGGTGTGGAGGAGCGTGAAGATTTCATGCCATTCAGTCAGTCATTATCTTTTATCTCTTCTGGAAAACAAAACACCAGAAAAATGGAAGTGTTAAGTTCAAGTCCTTTTCCAGAAAGCTGAATTTATCCACAGGGGATTTTTTTTCCTGGAAGCAAGGATCAGTAACAACTTTTGTGGGAATTATCCAGCTCGTATTGTTGAGCTGAGTCTTCTTTCTTCCTTTCATGATTACCTTCTCCCAAAAATGTTTTTTAAAAGAATCTCTGGAAAGATATTCCCAAATGGAGCTCTTCAAAAGAGAATAATTCTTTCTGGCTTATGGGTCCCGTTTTCTAGTGGGTTGTTTAGTTGGACTTGCTCCTCTTCTGTAAGGTAAGGTACCAAGTAGAAGATGACAGGTTTTAATATATTTTCATGAGGCTTTTTCATGTTTAATGTAACTAGCCAATCAGAAGATAACTGGAGGATATGGATACAGCCTAAACTTTGGGGATAATAAATCTGTCCCCAGGATTTAGACTCCAGAGCAATAACTGGGACGTGATAACAGCCTGGAACAGAAAAGAAAAGGCAATGCTTGTATCCTTAGCTCTGATGAGGTTGTTCTCCTCTCAGAAGGGCAGTGCTTTCTAGAATCCATGGATATCATCTTTGTTT
>VWYP01028672.1:2023-22948 GCA_013400435.1 Pycnonotus jocosus | reverse complement strand
TCAGCTCCTTCCTTCCTTGCTTCCTTCCTTCCTTCCTTCCTTCCTTCCTTCCCTTCTCCCTCTCCCTCTCCCTCTCCCTCTCCCTCTGGATTTATCCTGCAATTAGAAGGAAAAATCAGCCCCCAAACCAATAGGCTGCTGAACCAACATTATTTCCTCACTCCAGTAACCAAAGTTGTCATCCAGCAGGGGCCCAGGAGAATGCTTAGTGCTCACTCACTGCAAATGCTTCAAATTTATCACATGCTTAAATGTTTTGCATATTTAAAAGAGGATAACTGTGATTTGGGAGGGTAGTTCTGATCTGGGAATTGGCACCATATGGAAGTGCATTTGAGTGACTGCACAGAGCAGGGTTGGCAACACAAGGCTCCCAGGTGTTTGCTCCTGTCCCTGTTCAAAACAATGCATATTTCAGGGTTGCACCTGTGTTATTTAAATGATGTAGTGAAGTTTATTGAATGGAAAAGAGAGACAAGAAAATCAGAGAAGTGTCTCTGACAGACAAAGACAGGACTATTCAGGGAAAGCTTAGCAGCCTGTATTAGGCATCATGGGTGGAAGAGTTGGTGGTGGTTCAAACGTTTGCAAGATGTGTTTGTTTTATCAAATCTCCAATTTACTCTAATAGACATATTATGTTCAAGCATGAACAACTAAATCTTATGTGAAATAAACTAAAATGCTCAAAGTACGTTGTACAGTGAGCCTGTAAATGTGTAGGCCTTGGCTTCTGTCTATTTAAACTCAGAGTAAAGCCAAGTTTCACTCAGTGGTTTTCATAGATTGTTGTTTACACAGATTTGTAATGTCTGGAGTTTAGCCATCTTAAAATGAAGATAAGAACCTAATCTACCTACCTGGATTCCTTGTTTGCCAGTGGAGACAAGGGGCAAACCCCGCCTTGGAGGGCAGGCAAGAGTAGCTGCTTTTGGGGCACAAGCCTACCTTTTCCCCTTCACTAAGGGGGCAGATCTGTTTAGGAAACTCAGTTTCCATCCAGCTTGAACAGCATGAAGTGAATAAAACCACAGACTCATAGAGTCACCTTGGTTTGGGTTAAAGCCTATCCCTTTACACCCCTGCCATGGGCAGGGACACCTTCCACTATCCCAGATTACTCCTAGCCCTGTCCAGCTTGGCCTTGGACACTGCCAAGGATGGGACAGCCACAGATTCCCGGGTGAGAGATACCACCTGGGATATCAATTTGGGCTTTTATTCATCATCTCTCCTCACTTCCCTTTGTCTCCTTTGGCATTTCAGCCCACAGCAGCTGCTGCCATCCTGCCCGTGTTGGTTGCTCAAAGCACAATTTGTTCCTGCAACATGAAATGCCAAAACCAACAAGAATGGTGCAAGAACAAATTCCACACAGGAGAAGGAGGAGCTGCCAGTGGAGCACAAGCCTTGGATCTCCCTGACAACCAGGCCTTGGCTGTGTTATAAAGGATGCAGACAAGGGCTGGCCAAACAGCAGCCACAGTGGTATCAAGAAGTGGTAGCTGGCTTTGTAAACCTAGATGGATTTACTAGTTACTGGCTAATTCCACTTTCAAGTACTGTAATAATGAATTTTGTTTTGGTTTTTTTTTTCCCCCTCTGGTGATATGACTCCTTTGATCATCACTTCTCTCCCTCCCTAATCACCCAGTTGGCATAAATGCCACTAATTTTTACCATCTGGTCCTCAGCTGAAAGCCCTTGCCTGCTACTGTTCACATGTATCTACCTTGACAGAAAATGATGGGAGCGTTTTCAGTGTGAACTCACACAGCTACTCCAGCTTTGCTAGTTGTAAGCTTCAGGTTTTGCCTGGTTGTGGAAAAGAGAGTGGGCACTTCTGGGTCTGTCTAGACATGTCTCTCTCAAGTGCATGTGGGATCATATGAGTTACTCACCCCAGTAATATTAATAAATGGGGCTGAGCCAAATAAAAGACAGTTTCATTAAATTCTCTGAGCTCATAGGGTGGTTATAAAGTCAACATGCTGTGCTCTGTTAACATCTGACCAGTGAAATAGTTGTTTCCTGATCCCAGGTTTGGCTTCCAGCCATAAAAAACACAAGACAGATGCTGAGCTTTAGCAGGGTCAGGGTTATCAAAGAGATGTGATTAATGGCTGGTTACTGTGCTTTCGTGACACTTCTGCTTTGTTGATTACAAAGGACTCCTAGCCATGATTTTTCACTGATTTGGTGATCTCCAGGGCAGAATCTGAGCCTTCCCTGGAAAAATACAGGCACGTGCAGTGTTTGGATCTCTGATTTGTTCTGAGGTTGTTTGATGTGGATGCTACTGACCGTGGTATCTCAGAGGGCAAAAGGGCCAAAGCCTCCTCACAGAGGCACCAGCTGGAAATGCAAACAAGGTGTTCTGAGCTATTTAATGATTTCCCATCAGGCAAAAACGCTGGAGAACTGACTTTAAAAGTGCATCAAAGTAATTTGTTAGCCTTTGAAGTATGAGGTTATTTATAATGGAGGGTGTTTTCTGATGGAGTAATAGGCCTGTGTTGTGTATGAGCAATCCGAGTTGAGATGGGGTTTGTAAAAGGATATCACAGTATTATAACATGAATTTGGGACTGCTTTATTCCCTGAAACATGGGCATTTTGCACCCAGAACTTTGGTTCTCATTCAGTTTGTCCCCTTTCCCAAGCACCAACACAAGCCAGATTGGGGGCCCTGGTTTGGTGTGTGAAAAATAAAACCCTAAGCAGGACAAGCCTCTCTCTCCCAAAACACTGATGAGCAGGAGTGACACCTCTCCAGGTACAGTGCTGGTGAGCTGATTGAAAACAGAGACTTCAAACCTCAGATGAGATAAATCACTTGTGAGCTGTCATGAGGCTCTTTAAAATTCTCCCAGTAACTGGATGAGGTAGAATTTGGCACTCCTGTGCCAAGAGCTGCTGGCTGCAAGAAACTGCTTGTTTTCTTCTGATACCTACCATATGCCAGGAGGACTTTTCTTTCCCTACTTTTCTCACTTTTACCACTCTCTCCTTTATGTTTTAACATGACAAAACATTTTGATCATTACTGGCTTATGGCAACCATTCAGACACATCTGTGATAGGGTTTTCACTTGACCCAAGGTCAGGAAACTCTGCTTATGGGACGTCTCTTTGCCTCCACCAATTATAAGTGGCTGAATCATTGGTGCAAAAAAAGGCAGTGAGGAACACTATGTCCTACCCTAGGTATTATCAGCCATTCCCATAGTTATTTTCTGACAGTGCTGTGGTACATGCAGTGATCTTTAAGCTCAGGCTTATCCTTCAAATGTATCACCTTTTCCTCAAAGTTTTCATTATCTATGTTTTCAGGTAATGCATAACTCCACATTAAAGCACAAAGTACCTGGCCCAGGAAATAGAGGGATAGAATAATTTTAGCAATAACTTTTTTCCTTTTTTTTTTTTTCCTTTTTTTCTCCAGATTATGTAAATGTATTGTTGTCTTCCTGGCTTGATAAACTAAAATATTAGTTCAGCAATGTTTGTGTACCTAATTAACTTTGTCTGCTTGGTAAATTTCAGCTGAGCATTTGAACATGCTCTCTCTCTCTGTTTTTCTATTACTTCCTGTGTTTGTTTGCTTTTTATCTCTGTAAAGCCGATTATGAATGTGCAGAATTTTTACTTCAAAGTAAAAAACTGTGGCTTTCTTAGCAATTGCCAGAGTTGCAATATGTTTGTTGCTGTTTCTAATTGCCGATTCTCTTGATGCAGGTCAGCACTGTTTTGGTTCAGACATCCCAAGAATGAGTCACAAGAACAACAGAAGTCAACTTCATTGTGATGCTGCTTGGAAAGAACAGTCGACATAATTACTCTGCCCTATTGCTCTTTTCCCCTGACTTCAGTAAGATAAAATCTTCTTTTGTCAGGAAAGTTGAGTAACAGGTTCATTTGGATGTCAGGAAGAGCAGTTTAAAGCCTTCTGATTTGATCCCTGAGTGACTGCCTAATCGGCTGATCTCTCTACTTGCTCAAGTGACATTGAATAAAATGTGGTTACGTGAGGTAGCTGGGAACTTAGATGTGAATGAACTCTCAGTAATTTTTTTCTTCTTTTAAATGTAAAAGAAAGTTCAAAATAAGGAGAAATTCCTTTTGTATAACATTAGGAAAAAATGGTAAAGAAAGAGAAAAAACTGGAGTGTAAATATAGATTATAAAATGTGAGTGCTAAAAAAACGTGATGAACTTCAGAAAATGTTAGCACACACTCTATGCCTTTATCATACTGCTTAAAGGAAAGAGTCTGTCATGGAATTGAGATTAAATATTAACAAAAATCAGTGAAAGGGACCACTGGCCATCTAAGGAAAGAAGGCTACCTGGGCAAAAGTTTGTCTGTATCAGGAGGAAAGTGTTGCAAGGACAGAAAACACCTGTTCTGGTGACATCTGTGTTCAGAAGAGGTTCAGGGGTTATTGTAGGAGTCAGGGAGGTGTTTGGCTCCTGGCACTGCACTGCTGTCTCTTCCTCATGAGGGTCTCAGCCTCAGGAGTGCTGTGTGTGCCTCTGCCCAGAGGAAAAGGGTGCCAGGAGTGTTCAGTCCCAGGATGTCCACTTGCTCTTCCAGGACAAATATCCATTGCTTCTTCTGAATGTTTTGAAAAATTTTTGTTTCTGCTCACTTCAGAAGAAAAAACATTCCCAGAATCTGCTGCCTATTATATTTGTTTTCTCCACCGTGCTTTTATTTGACTCCAGCAACCTGAAGTCTGAGAGAAAAGGAAACCCAACATCTCTCTTAGGTGGAAAGAGCGATTCGTCTCAGCATGTTCTTCTGCCTTCCTAAATTACTCCATAAATTTATTTTAAATTCAGGTTTTTCATGTAGGGAAGTTGGTTTTATACTCCTGGTAATGAAATGGGTTTTTGCATGGCAGACTTCTGGGCAAGGATATTGACTTCCTACATTCTCTTTATGCAGGTATAAATAATATTTCCTTTTTATTTTCTTTTTTTTAAAAAAATTTTCTATTAACAATGGCACCAGAAAAAGAGTCACACTTGGGTCCTGCTTTTTCAGACCCTAAGGTCTGAGGTGCAGGTTTGTTGTGTTTAGCTGAGACTTAGGAACTTGCAGGTTGCTTCAAACAAGAGAACCAGCAGTCAGGTAATCCTGTTCCTCTCCAAATCCTAACCCAAACCAACTAAAATCAGGAAATTGCTTGCCTCAGAGATCCAAACCTGTGATATTTAGCTCTGGATTTCCTCCCTCTCAAGGCTACACACAACCATAATTTTTTTTTCCAGTTTTCCTTTGTCTTAGACCCCCCATCTTGCTGTCTCTGCCCAGCTGGAATAATTTCATGTAGACACAGTGCTGGTGTCTGCAGAAGCCCTGTCCTTTATAACTCTAGGCAGTGGACAACTGATTTTGCAATGATCATTCAAGTAGCCAAGGAGTTCTCCCCTCCCTAAAAAAGAACCCCCAAAACCAATACTCTAATTATTATAAAAATTAAAATGATATAATACCTATATATATATATATATGCATGTGTGTGTATATAAAAATAAAAACAAAATACAAATACAAACAAACGAATAAAGATAATATACCTTGAACTTCTTGACTCCATTTCTAGGAGCAGTCAATACAGGTGGCAGTGGTAACACAGCACTGCTGCCTTCTGGAGGATTTTTAACTGGCTCTTTAAAGTAAGAAATGGGAGATCATTGATTTCATAAAAGAAAGTGGGCAGGAGGAATATCTCCTCAATTTTTTTGGGGACACTTGTTGGGCATCTCAGCTGGAGAAGGTTGCACAGTGTTCATGCACAGCTGAGAAATCCAAAGCCCTAATAAAGTACAAGTAACCTTGAAAACTGCTGGAAAATATTAGAGGAAGCTCTTCAGTTTTGTCAGCTGGACACTTTTTGAAATAAATTGACAAGGAATTAGGAGAGAAGTGTTATAATTATGCTCAGCATCTGACATCAAGTGGAACATCCTGAACTTGTAAAATAGCAATTGGCCCACTAACTTACTCAAGGGAAAGAGTAATCTTCAATTCATTTGGCAATTTATCGCTTTCCAATTTATTTGTCAAGTGCTGATTAGCATATCCTACAAGACAAATTGCCTGCTGTAAGATAAGTTTTGGGACTTCTCTGAGGAGAACTGAATCTTCCTACTTTCCTCACTGTTGTTTGTTAGTCCTATATTTGGTGATTATATTTTGGGGAATATAACAAACAACGTATAAACCAAAATCACAAAGTCCGTTTCTCCCTAGTGAGCCATGTCAGAATTTCACTTAGGTTTTTTACATCCAGCTATAGCTGCTAGGACACTCTCCAAAGAGCACAGCACTGGGAAAATTATGATGTCACTGTAGATGTCTTGCTTATTTCCCCAGAATAAATGAACATCATCACGAAACTCCAGGAGGAAAACTTGGCTATGCTGGAGTTATGGAGCTATTAAAACAGCTGAGACTAAGGTTTGCATTTAAGTCAGGGGTTACTTGGAGGTCATCATCAGGCACTTTTTATTTGGAGTTTCAAACACAGGTTTAAGTGACACACTTAAATAATTCTGTCCGTAATGAGGTTGGTTTGACTTCTTGTCTCTGAAAGGCTGTAGAACAAATGTTTTACAGAATCACTGCAAATTCTTTTGAAATTCTAAAGCTATGAAAAGAATATTTTCTTTCATAATTCTTCAGATGTCTATTTTATAGCCTGCCTTAAATGAAAGCTGTATCATGAAATCACAAAGATTAGCAGTGTGCTGAAACTAGCTGTCTCTTCTTTCAAAGAACGATCTGTCACTCCTTCCTTAGGATGATTTACCCTTCTGGGTTCAGCAATTGTGCATCCTCTGAAGCACAGCAGGAGAGGGCCTGTATCAAAAGGAAGATAATTTCCAAAATGCCCTTTGCAATTATTTTAATGGTGGCCCATTCCTGCAATTTTCAAGCTGAAAGAGTGATGAGCTCACGTGCACTGATTGTAAGGAGCAGCATCAAAGGAAAGTGGATATGTAGCAGGGGTGTGGGATTTGCCATGGGGACACTGCCATGGCTCTGGGTGTCACTGCTTTGGGCAGCATCACCTGTGGCTCAAAAACCCAGATCTGACTGATGAGCTGCACAAGGAGTGGGGTTCCAGAGAGATATTCCCAGTCCACACCACTGACAGTATGCAAATGTGGCTTGATTTCCTTCTGACTGTATGGATATCAGAAACTATTTCATACCTTAGAAATGGGATTCTGTACATTACATTGTTCTACCACACTGCACAGACAAACTGACAAATTTTTGGAATTTTCAGCAGAGGCACCGCAATGCCAGGAAGCATCACCTTCTGTTTTCAGGAGCCTGAGGAGTTGTGTCATGTCTTTCACGTGCTATTTGTATCTGAAGTATATTCTGTGCATTTTTTGTGACCTTTTAAACCCCTGTCGGCCCTCAGTGCCTATGATAAGTTTATCATTACCTTATCAGGCTCATGGCATGGTTTTTGGGGGTGTCCTGTGCAGGGCCAGGGGTTTGACTTCAGGAATCCTTGTGGATTCCTCTGAAGTCAGAATATTCTGTGGTTCTATAATTCCATCTATAAAGACCTATTCTAGGCAATCCCCATCTACTCTTATCCAGAATTGTATCTACAGTTCCTCCATGGGTATTTATTCTTAAATTATATTCAATATTTTCCTGATGTATTATTTGGAGATATTTTTTCCTTCCTTGCAATGAAAGCATTATTGGTGATTCATTTTCTTTTTTTTTTTTAAACCATAGTACCCCCTTTTCACTCCTGTGCGCCCTTCCCTGTTTCTTTTTGTTGAAGGACCATGGCTCCTCAGAGTCCCCTCTGCAGAAAGTGATTGTAAATTTCTTCTGCCAGCAAGGAACATTACTCTTCATGGTGCTTTTGTTTCATTCACCACTTTTTGGTCCTTTTTTTTTTTCACAACTTCTGGTTTCTTTCTGATCTGAACAGCCATTGAAGATGTATTTTATTTTAGATGCTGGTATCATTGATCAGGAGTCTCATTTCATGGCTGGGCCAAAATGTCACATTAAACTTTTATTGTTTGAGTAATGTTAATTCTGAAGACAGGATCATCTTGTGAACATGTGTGGTTTCAACTAAGTTCTTTCCTCTGGTTATTAATCATCAGGAAAACCTCAGTGCTTTATTCTGCCTCTTTTTCTATGTGCCAACAACCAAAGTTTTAATTTTCTTTTTGAAAACACGTTTAACTACAACAACTCTTTCAGCTCTGAAGTGTCACAAGCTACAGAATTAATTCCTCAATAATGAACCACAGTTTTTTCCGACTGTTCCCGAGCTGGTGATGCAGGAGGAGCAGAGTGATTTCAGTGTACACAGGACTCTGGGTTTCTGGGCCTTTGGGCACCTCTTTGTGCTGTGTTTTCCAGCCACACTGGTGGATGTTCCACTCTGATTAGTTAAATGTTGGATGCTGTCTCTGTTCCTGCATGGGGAAAAGCCAGAAAATTGAAGTCTGGGATCGTAAATCAGGGAGCATTCATAAGCATTGAGTTCACCTTAAGAAAAAGCAAAGAAAAAAAAAAGGGGGGGAAGAAAAGGAGCTTGCACAATGATAGATTATGTTTGTACATCTCTCTCAGTATTTGTTTCAGTATTATTAGCATGTAGGGTTTGATTGAAACATTGCTTATTATTTTACTTGGTTGGGATCCAATGTACAGTGAGTTAGCTGCTCAGTGCCAAGGTTAACAATTCATGGGGCAGAGAATGGGACTTACAGACTCTGCTTTTTGCATGGGTTTTGCACTTTTTCTCTTGAAAGTGTGTTGTTCTTGTCCATCTTTCTACTCCCAAGCCACCATTTACAGGTTTTCCAGCTCCCCTGCTTTTCTTTTTTCCCACTGCCTATAGCAGCCTTGTTTTTACTTTTCATATTATATAGTTTTGAAAGATTTATTTTGGGGTTGTTTTAGAAAATAAGTGGATGTAAATATAAGAGAATAAGTACAAAAATATAAAATGTGTGATTACTTTTCTAGCCTTTTTTCTCATTTATGTATTAAATATCAAAATATTTATTGCAAAAGCTATTCAGAATGACTTCATGTCATTCTGGAACAGGGTCCTCAGGGAAATGGTGGAACCTCTGTCCCTGAAATTGTTCAAAAAATGAGTAGATGTGTCAATGCACTACATGTTTTAGTGGACATTGGGGTGTTCAGGTGAAGCTTGAACTTCTTGGTCTTGGAGGTCTTTTCCAATCTTAATGATCCCATGATTCAGTGATTGTAAGTGTCACTGAATAACTTCAGTGAGCAGCTTCCCTCATGGCACTTCTCCTCCCTTGGAAAACCCAACCCAGGAAAAGCTCAGAACTCGCAGACTCAGGGCTGTCTGCTGTTCTTGTAATCCTTGAAAAGCTCAATTCCAGCTTTTAGATTATAGCAAAGAGAGAAAGAACATCCCTGGGAGAACTCAGATGTGCCTCAGGACAGGGTAGCAGCTCGGAGGGTCAGTGTGTGAGAGAAGTAAAGAGAAGCTTGGGCATGTGGTGGGAGGAAGCTGATGGTGCTGGTAGATGCCTTAGGATTTCAGCTTTTATATTTTCATACATTTGTAATCCTGCAATTCTTTGGTGTATAACTCTAAACTCCATATACAGTGTCAGCTACTGCTTTCCCATTTTGGTCAGACAGAACAATTCCCCTCTAGGCCTGGGAATCAAGGACACCTCACTGTCCCAGGCCCTGGGAAATGTAAACAAAGGGGAGTTGGGGGGAGCAAACTTGGGGTAAATGACTTCATTACCTGAAGCTGTAGTTGGAACATTAACCCCCAATATGCAAATGGATCAAACTTATAAACATGTGAAAACCTGTGACCTGTGGTCCATTTTTGGGTGTAGCCCTTGGGAGGGCAGCTTTGTCTGCCCAAAATGTACCTGAAGGCCCTTTAATAAATATAACTGCTTTTTACTATCTTAATTTTGTCTGGCCTCTGTTTTTAGGTAATTCCAAAAGGCATCAGTGGCTGTGGTAAAGGTGGTCACATCACTCCTGACTTACGTGGGCTGTGCAGGCCAAAGAGGGGTGTGTGTTTTACCCAAGATGTCCAAGCAAGGATTCTCTGCTCTGGCACTGACCCCTTGCTGCCCTTTCAGCAGTTAAACAGGAGAGGATCTGGATGGCAAAAGCCTCATGGCACCAGCCCCATCCAATACCAAACAGCCTCTTGTCTCTGCTGCTCCTTGGTCAGAGAAGGATGTGGCTGGGAGGGCACTCAAGAAGCCCCTGAGCCCATTCATTCCCTGTGCAGAGGCACAGCCTGTGCTGAGCTCCTCCAGCCCAACAGTGAGGCTTGGATAATCTCTCCACACATGCACTGCTCCACAGCTCTACCAGAGAAAAATGAATTTTACACTCCAGTCATGTTTTGTTTGCCTCCAATCCATGCAGTTATCCTGTCCACCTCAAGGCACAGACAGCCCTTGCATCAGAGAGTTAAGTATGGGTATTTTTTTAGGAGGTTTACAATCCCATATTAACATCTGGTTCCTCTGCTGCCTCAATGATTATTGCCCATTTCCTGACTGTATAATTCTTTCCCCTTAGCTGCTTGCTGCAGTTACCACAAAGTGTTTTATTGCAGAGGTGACTATTTAATAACTACAACAGTGAAAATGGTAGATCTCGAGTAAAAATGCATCTGCTGCTCAGCAAAGGGTGCTGTGAGGTTCCTAAATTTTTTAAATACCTGCTATACCCTTAGTTATAATAATATGGGAATTGTGGTTGTGCTGGGAAGTGTTGTAAGGCATGATAGCTACTGGGTAAGGTGAGAATAATTGAAGCATTGGTCTATTTTCAAACATCTTGACAGTTTTATTGGTTAGTGCTCACCGTGGGCTACTTTTTTCTTGTCATTCTTAAAATGGATTCTTCTTTGCTTTGTGTCTCTGTGGCACCCAACTCTACCTACTGTGTAGAAATTTGGATGCTGTTTTCAACTCCTTTACCACATCACAGGGCTGAGGAGCAGAAGCTTGGGCAGTCCTGAGCTTAGGGAGGACTCACCCAAACCTCAAGTACACATAGTAGCCTGTCAGTTCCAGAGCTCTTCTTTTGGTGAAAGGTGATCTGAAAACAGAATCACAGAATCACTGAGGTTGGGAAAGACCTCAAAGATCATTGAGCCCAACCTTAGAGAGATCCCCTCCTCGTCATCCAACCCAGAACCATGTCCAGCCATTCCTTGGACACCTTTTTTATTGCCACCACCTCCCTGGGCCTTCCACCTTCCAATGCCTTTCAGTGAAGAAATTCCTCCTGATGTCCACCCTGACCCTCCCCTGGTGCAGTTTGAGGCCATTTCCCCTTGTCCTCTTGAAGCGGACACACAAACTGACTTCATTCTTCAAAGAAGTTGTCAATCATTTATCCCAGCCTGTCATTCACACAGGCTCAGCCTTGTGATTGTAAGAGCTTGTCGTGATCTTACCAGCTCCACATTTATCTGAAGGGCTGCACCTCTTTCCTTGAGCTGCTCTAATAAGTTTATACCAAACAAGCTGAGCTACACCCTCATTTTGGTATTTTGTGGGATTTTTTGTGCTCCTGGGCTGCAGAAAGCTTTTCCTGAAGGATGTAGGCTATGCAATGTAGTCTGTACCCTGAAAAAGCTCTGGGTCCAAGTGGAGCCCCTGGTGCACTTGACTTCCCTGTCAGTCCCTCCCCAGCCCTGCTGCCCCACAGCACTCACTTTATCTCAGTTTCATGTTTCCTAATTTGTGATGTCTTCCAGCACTGACTTTGTCCTGCTTTCACTGACCCCCTGTGGACAGTCTGGCCACAGGCACACACCGAGGCTAGAGAGGTTTGTGGAGCTGATGCAGCACTTTCCTTGTGGTGGAAAATGAGTCAGTCGGCTTCTTCAGGTCCTTGTTTCTCCCTTCCCTACCCCCATGCCACCAGTGAATGCTTAGGTTTGTGTTTTGTTCTTTGTTCTTCTTCTAGGCACTACAACTTTTAGGAGCCTGCATTTTAAATAGATCAGGTTTGGAGACTTCTTTTATAATTTAGTGCTGGAAATCCTGCTCTGAGGCAGTTCAACTATTAAAGTCCTTAACTGCTTATCAGGCAAAACTGCAGGGCACCTGTCAGGCTGCTGTGCAATGAAGAAAAAAAATGTGAGATTTTTCTTATAGTAGTGAAATAATCCCACAAAATACCTAGTGTTGTGCTTGCAGCCACAGATTTGTTCCTGTGGGGAGCAGGGAAAGATGCTGTTCCTTTTTTTACACAGAGGAGTTGCTGCACAGCACTAAGCACTCAGTGCTGTCTGTGGTGAGACCAATACAGAATTTCTGACAGTAACTATATTATTTCTTGCCATGTTCATATATGCAAGTACCTGCATATATTAATGTACATAGATAAAGCACATTAATTTGCATATGTTAAAGTCTATCCAGTACGTGCATCCAAGCTTTTCAGGAAAACCTTCAAGGCATCTTCCAGGGGATGGAAGTGTGCAGAATCCAGCATGGGCCATCCAGGCTGTCAGTATGCATTATTTTAGTGAATCCTTGGGAGAATTTGTCTTAAGAATTCTGGTTGTGCAAAGGGGGAATTAGAAAGTGTCCATTAGGGATGGTAAAGGATGCCTCATAAAATTATAGAGGCAAAACCCCCAAATATGTGGAGTGTACATTTGAAACATTTGTACAGTAGTACAGTATATTAGTTTAAAAAATAGCTTTCAGTATGTATTTGCATTAGAAACATTCATACAAGGTACCTTATCAGAGTTTAAAGCTTCTTTGTTGTTGTTGCCTTTTCGGGTGGATTAAGTAACTAATGTAACCATTTAAATAAATCAGCTCCTAGACTCCTTTCATGTACGATAAATGGTATCTCATGCCAGAAGTGTAACATGATTTAACAGTTGTGCTTCATATTATACATCTTTGCAAGTTGAAAATCTGGATGATAAATGGTGTGATAAACATTGGAGAGGCACCAAATTCCAAGGAGATTACTATTGCCTCTGTTAAATAAAACTAAATGGGAAAAAGCTACTTTATGTTAACTTTCCTTTGAAAATGACAGGGAAATAGTGAAAGGAGGTTGGATTGCACTCAGACTTTTTCCTTAGTTGTTTCACCATGCCCTCTGTCACAGCCACTCCAAATGTGTTTCCTCCACAGAAATCCTTGTGAAACCATAGCTGGGTGTGGGATGCCCTGTTCACACCAAGTTTGTTTCAGAAAATCCTCTTTTCCAGACATGTGCTCATACTCTCCTCCACCCATTAAAACAATGCTGTCATTAATTTTCTCCCCTTTTCAAAGGTGATGGCTTCGAGATTCACAGTTACAATTCCTTTTCTTCTACTGGCAGTGGATCTGTAGTTTTTATATCAGTCTGGCTTGTTCAGTCGCCTGCCTGGGTTGTTGTTGGGGTTTTTTTGGTTTTGGTTGTTTTTTTTTTTTTTGGTTTTTTTTTTTTTTTTTTTTTTTTTTTTTTTTTTTTTTTTTTTTTTTTTTTTTTTTTTTTTTTGTGTGTGTGTGTTTTTTGTGTTTTTAAATAAGGAGTAAATTCTTGTGAGAACAAGGAGTGAGGTATTGTTGCTTTAAGTGATGCTGACTTTTCCTGGAGAGTTTCAACACCAGGATGCTCATTGGCTACCAAACTAATTTCTTTACACTGCAAACGATGCCCAGGGGTGAAATAACATGAATACTGAGGCAAAATTTCCAACATGTGTTCTTTAAAACTACCCCCTGAGCTGGGAGAGTGACCTTTGGTGAACAAATGTTCTTTCACCTTCAGTGTTCAAAACTAATAATGTTTTAGCACGCTTAAATGATGAATTCATAGGCTTTCTTTTCAACACAGTAATTTCTGGTCTCTGCCTTTCTTCTGGCCTCAGATTTGAGGCAATTTGTTTTCAAAGTCTGTCAATGCTTTATTCAGTTGTTTGTGATTTTGGTGCACTACTTAGGTAGGACTTGATTTGGACTTACATATAACACTTTTAGCACTTACAGGGAACTTGTTCAGCATGAGTTGCTCACCAGTAGTAGCTAACTTTACCCAAGTCTTGGACTGCAGGCAGTGAACTTTCACCCAGTTATGTTGAACTTTTACCTAGAAAATAAAAAGTCCCCAGAGCACTCAAGCCAGAGGATGAGGAAGCCATGTTCATTAAGAGAGGCTGCCACCTCAGAGACAAAAGAATAAACCACCCAAACAGAGAAAAAGGAAGGGCCCAATGAAGGATGGGAAGACTCCAGACTCAGTTATCAGCTCTGGTCAAAACCATTGTGGAGGGGGTAGAAAAACTGGGTTGTGAGTATATGAGTGCCCAGGGATTTCTTTGAGTGAGATCCCTCTTTGGAGGCAGTCAAGTATTTTATAGAGGAATTTCTCTTTCAGATATTTTTAATCTATTTTAACAATTCAGCAGAAATCTAGAGTTGAGCCCTATTATTGTGGTGGTTGTGTGTGTTTTTCTATAGCACAGTGCAGCTTGTTTGATCAGAGCTTTAATAATTACAGGATAAGAGCTGTTCTCAATGAGCTTGGCTTTAGCCCCTCAAAAGATGAGCCCTGTTTTCCTGTAATGCTGATCCTTACAGTTTGCCAAATGGTTTGTAGGCTGGGAAGATCCCTTGATAACATCCTGAATTTCTCAGCACTGTTCCTTGTTTATGGCAATGAACACTTTCTCTTACAAACCTTTCCCTCACCTTGCAAGTATTTGATCTTCCCCACCTCAATGATTCCATGACTTTATTTAAAAACCTCGTACAAGGAAGGCTGCAAGTTTTTCCATTTTTCTTTGATACTTTTTAAAGTACTCTTAAAGCAGAAGAATAGTAAAGGTGATACAAAACCCTGAGTGTGAACTGTAGGGGCAAAAGGCTTCCCTGATTCTCTTCAGGTTGTGGAGAAGCCCTGATTCCTGCTCCCTTTTACCACCGTGTGTATAATTTAAAGTCTGCCTTAGGTGAAGTGGCAATTACTTTCTTGTGCTGAACGCCATTTACTTATTTGTTAATTATGCTTTCATTTACTGCTCAGAAAGTACAGCAGCTGGAAGACAGGAGAAATACAAGTATTTCTGTGTCCTTCCACTTCTACTCTAGACTCTCTGATAGAAGGTTTCCACTTGCTCAGATTTCATTACAGCCTTTTCTCAGCAGTCATGGGATTCCTCTTTGAAGGGCCTGAAGCACAGCTCAAAAAACCACAGGCTCAGCCAAGACATTTTCCTGGATGATTTTTATGTTGCTAATAATTCATGCCTATTCTTCTGCCCAAGATGGTTCTCTCTCTCTAAGGTTTACTAAATGCATTATTCTGAGTAATTATTTATCTCCTTTTTAGATTTATCTATTTTCTTTTAGTATCATCTTTGTTCACTTGGTGTGTATTAAAGAGGAATCTTGCTCAGTTAGACTTTGGCTTTACAGGTCCATGTGTGTTTCTCTCCTGCATTTTACAAGACACTTGGAGCCTTTTGTAAATGTGATGCCAATTACCTCCTATAAATTTAATGTATTTATATCTCCCAAACCAAACCAAATGCAGTGATGCCTGCATCTGGTGGTACCGAGTCAGATGGCATTTAATGTGTCTGGTCTGTGGGAAATTAAAACAAAAATAAAATAGCTCTGTGTTGGCATAAACCTTTACAATTTCTCACAGATGGAACGTTTCCTTCCACCTGTTTTCAAAAAAACATTGATGCAGCACAAGGCCCCTCAGCCCTGGCCACAGGTATCTGCATGCTTTTGCTGTGCAAACAGAGGATTTTGGCTGCAAATCTCCAGAGTGTCTGAGCAGAGTGGAGAAGCCCTGAACCCTGTGGCTTCTGCCCTGTGGCCTGTCTGTAGGGTGGGCTGCTGGGCCAGGTGGGAAACTGGCCCAGAACCAGGCAGCTGCTTTCCTTCAAAGCATTTGATGAAATCAAAATCTTCTAAGGGAGCATGCAGATCTCGTGGAATTGACATTTTTCTGAAGGAAGAAGTTAGGTTGGAAAATTTCCTGCTCTAATTGGAGTGTTCCCCTCCAGAACACAACTTTTGACATTTCCTGTGGGAAGTTATAGGAGCTTCATCTCTGGCAATGAGTATATTATCAAAATAAGGAGAGATAAAATCTTGGTATATGTGTTGCACTCTACCTATCCAACCCTGTTCTTCTTAGACTGTGATGAACAATCCTTATCCATTCAGGTGGCTTAGAATTTACTGAAATTAACATTTTATGGGAGTTTCTATGAGTGTGGAAGTAATTTCTTACTCCACTTAAGCATTTTAGGTAATTCAACAGCCATCCTAAAGCTGGTGGTCGTGTCTCACTCAGCATCCTTGCTCCAGAGAGGAGGATACAAGCAAGGAATGAACTGTCCTGTGGGTCCAACAGGTGACTTTGAGATTTGGGGTGAATATCATGTGGATAAGGAAAGGGGAATGCAAATCCTCGTGACAGCTGTGCTCACTCTTCCTGCTTCCTCTCCATGCAGATAATTCAGAAATGCTGCAGCAGGGTTAGGATGGGACAGAGTCTGACCTGGTCCTTGGTCTGGGCTCACAAGGAGGGTGTGGAGTGCTGTCTCCATCAACAGAGCAGTTCAATAGGAAAGATCATTTGATACATGGAAACTGAGATTTTCTTTTGGGAGTAGTTCAGCTTAGATGAATCACACTGCATGAAACATTTTTGGGGGGCAGAAAAAATTTAAAATTGATGAGTCATTGCATTTAGTCATTGTTTTTGCTTGAAAATATAGCGGGGGAAGTATGGTTGAAGTTAAAAGAGTGGGGAACAATACATATACTTCTACTCACCTGGAAAGTATTTTGCAACTTTCTTTGGGGACAGGGAAACTCAAACTTTCCTGCCTGAATAATGAAGATAAAAACTCGCCAAATTCTAATGTTATTAGATGAGATAAGTGTGGAGTTTCTTTTGTCTGATAAGCTGTAAATTACATCTTCTTCCAAGGAAGAGTACGAGGAAAGGCCTTATATTTAGGTTTACAGCTCTCTGAGAAAACAGCTTTTGAAACAGGGCAACTTTAGCAAAAATCCTGACGAGGAAGGGCTACTTAAAGATGCTCCTTCTTGAAGCAGATGTTCCTTTTATGTATATGCTAATGTCATAAAAATGAAAAAAAAAAACCAACCAGAAATAATAAGTATAAATAAAGAGCAGTGAGTGACTTCTTTACCCACCTACTAGCAACAATAACTGTTTTCTGTTCTTTTGTTTTTTCTGCTGCTGTTTAGGAGTCACAGAGCCTATTTTTGGTAGTTGTGCTCCAGAAACGAAAGGCACTCAAGTTTAAAAGGAGGGAGGATTTTCTTTTCTTTCCTGTCTGACAGCCCTTGCCCTGGCTGGAAGAGGAGCTGCAGGTGCCTCTTTCTTTGCTCTGGTAGCCCAGCCCAGCTCTGAGGGGACCAGAATCCTCAGAGAGCACTGAAATTGGGTCTCCTGTGGCCATCCTGCATTGTTTTAGTCTGTCATGCTGCAAAGACAGTGGCTGACACTCAGAGGGCTGGGGAGGGTCATTGGAGGGAAAGAAAAATGCAGTTTGGAGAATCAGGAGCTATGAAAGGATTCAGGTGAATTTTGTGCAGTATATATGTCTAGAATTTTAGATAAAGAATAAAAAAATGATTTCTACATGCTACAATCGTCTCTTTGAATAGAACCATGGGCATCTACATCCCTCTCCCCACTTTTTTTCCCTAAAAATCAGTCAGTATCCCATATAAATAAAGAAGAGAAGAATTCACACATGGATGGTGCCAGAGTGTTACTACATTATATGTAATATAATTACATGTAATATCTAGAAGGTGATAAATGCTCACACAGAACTTTATTCATCAAGAGTAAACCTGTCCAACTTCATAAAGTTGAGTATCAGGATGTTGGGTATCAGGATCCTATTTAATGCAAGTCCTGTTTAAACCACTTACACTTGTCTTGTTCTCTTCCTAATAAGAGCAATTCTTATTCCCTAACCCCAGAAGGACTTATTTCTTTTGGCTCTTGTATTGTTGAGGGCAGGAGGGAACAATCTCCACCCATTTTTTTGTGCATTTCAAGTTGTTCTGCTGACAGAGTCCATGTCTAGCAGCCAGAGTCCCTGATTCCAAGTGCAGAAAATATTAATTGAGCCCAAAGGGTGGCTGTGGAATTCCAACATGATCTTAAGAAAACAAGACTTTAATAGCCACTACTAGAAATTTCAGTCTGAAGAGTCTGGGAAGATGAGTCTGCTGCATGTTTCAGGGACACAGGAGAGCCATGTTTATAGACCTGGACTGTTAAAAAAAGTAAGTGAAATCCCATAGTGTCTTAGCAGCAGCTGAAACAGGGCACAGCTGAAGAAGGAACACATTCCTGAGAGACCCTCTTTCTCCTTGTGGAAGAATTAACATTTCAGAACTGTAATGTCTCAGTTTCTGGTGTGCCTTACAAAATTTAAAAGAGAGGATTTGGGCTCTGGAGCATCTCTGTGCTGGGCAGAGACTGCGGGAGCTGGGCCTGCTCAGGCTGGAGAAGGGAAGGCTGAGAGGGGATCCCATCAATCCATACAAACATCTCCAAGGGGTGCCAGAGGATGGGGCCAGGCTCTGCTCAGTGGTGCCAGTGCCAGAATGAGGAGCAAGGGCCATCAAATAAAGCACAGCAAGTTCCAGCCCAGCAGGAGGAAGAACTTGTGTGCATGGAGGGGCAGAGCCCTGGAACAGCTGCCCAGGGAGGGCCTGGAGTGTCCCTGTGTGGAGACATCCCAAGCCCAGCTGGCCACGTTCCTGTGTCACTGCTCCAGGGGACCCTGCCTGGGCAGGGGATTGGGCTGGGTGAGCTCCAGACATCCCTTCCAATCCCAAATATCCTGTGGCATCCTGTGTCTTTAAAGGATTTCTTAGTTCATCATCACGAGTCTAAATCCTTCCATACAGGAACACCAGAGCAGTGCTCTCTAATTTTTCATGACTTGTTAAGTAAGGAGAAATACTATTTGCTTCACAAATGCCTTAATCTAATTAATATTGGGGTAACTGGCCAATTAGACAGTTCATTAAAAACTCAAATAACTTGACTGTATGAATGGGAAAATGCTTTAAATGTATTTCTGAGAAGCTATATTTGGGATTTGCCTATAGGGCAAAAATATATTCATTATTTCCCTGTAGGGTTGTTATACAGTTGGCTTTATATCAGTGTGTGTTGAAAATGTGGAATTGTGATAATTGTTCACCTTCTTCCCAACAGTATAGTTGTTTAATTTCATGGAGGTTAATCTCTAAATAGAAGCATGTGTAAAAAAGCAGCCATTTTATTTTAAAAAAAATGTGTCTAGGAGTCTATAAGCTTATTGCAAAAGACACATAAAAACTTGGTCTCTAGAGAGAAATTGAGACCTTGAGTATTAGTTTTTTGTACTTCATCCTAGAGATGTAAATCCACCATGAGGTGCACATAAACCTGATGATTTTAAAGCTGTGTTTTAATGACTGAGGGACCTCTTGCTCGGATGGCTCTGGTGCCACAGACACCTCCTTGCCTTTTCCAGGTAATGCAGGGAGAGCACAGCTGGAGCAGTTAAACCCCAGGGACACAGAACACAATGCAGGACGTGTCTGGGCCTGGGCATGGGGAGCCTTGGATCTTCCCAGTGGCAGAAGATCCCCACTTGCCATTCCCACTGTCTTCCTCAGTTTTCTTTCAGGATTTTTGTGCTGGACCTTGGGAATGCTGCTCCAGCTGTGTTTTCTAGGCAGTCTGATTGCTTTAGCACAATATTCCATAGAATTAGCAATGCTTCTAGATGTCTAATTCTGATCAGAAAACCCTCTGTAAAACATATACAAAATAAAAACTTGTGCTGTTATTACAAAATGTACTTATTCTAGGTTTTTCTTTCTACTTCATAGTTTAATTCTTTATTAATCTTTGTTTCAGTGTTCATAGATGAGAGGCAGACTGGGCTGCTAGATTTGCTCTAAGCTGTCTTAAAAAAGACTTTTGAGTGAATATGTCCCACAGGGTGTGATAAAATAAAACCTAATGTATTTTAGGCCAATATAAACACTGCAAAATTGAAACCTTTCGTCTTGTTGGAATCATCACCGGAGAAGCTTTCCAAAAGTGCCTGGAAATAATTTTGTGCATCTGATTAACCCTGTCTGAGCAGCAAAGCCATTACCAGCTGATTAGATAAAATGGTTTACACTTTGGGCTTATCTATTTATTTACTTATTTTATTTTTTAACCCCTTTTATAGCAATAATACAGTGTACTGAAATTAATTCTTATAAACACCAGTGTTTCTGGTTGAATCACACGATCCCAGCTTCTCTGTGAGTAAGAACATGCCTGGCTGTGTTTGCAATTACCCTGCATCCACAGCCTGGGTGGTTTTTTTTGCCTCTGGAGAATGTTTGCCTGGGCTCACTCAGGGAGGTATGTAGAAATATGGAATATTGGCTCCTCCCAGGGAACTGAGGCTGCTGTGAAGCCTCAGCCTGGGCCCAGAGTGGTGATTTTCAAAGACATGGTGACAATCTGGGGATGTTCACTTGGGCTTGCACACCACTGCCTGTGTTCATTACCAAATAAATGTTCTAAACATTAAACATGAATGCATGTATCTTTAGTGAAAGTGATGAGTGTTATCATGAAAACTGGACTTTGGGTTTTTTCTCCCTTAGGTATCTCAAGTGCTGATCAATTGCAATCAAGCAAAAGAACACATTTTGGTCATGATGTTTAAAATAGTGGCTTGTATTCTTTTCTCTAGTTATATAGATGAAGCACACCATTGTTACACCAAGGATGAATTTGACCTCATATGTCTGCCAAAATTTTCATTTGTTTGGCTTTCCCCTTTATCAGAGGGGTTGGGTTTT
>VWYP01028671.1:42987-55779 GCA_013400435.1 Pycnonotus jocosus | reverse complement strand
TTTTTTTTTTTTCCCTTTTCCCATCTGATTCAGCATGGTGGGTGTTGTCTGGGCATCAAGATTATCCAAGGCTGGAGCTGAATTTCTGATTTTCACCATGTCCAGCTTTCAGTTAGCACTGTTTTAAGTTCCCTGAGTCCTTTTTCAGAAAACTCAAAACCTCTTTGCACATGTGGTTATTCCCTGAGCCCTTTGCTAAACTTGGAATACATTCCCAATGGACTAGACATTTCTGGTTGGTTTGTTTTCATAAGCAAGAAATTCTATCTTGGCTCAGACATGTACTAGCTTGAGTTGATCACCTGAACAAAACACCCTGTAGCCAAAGTAAAAAGGTATTTTCTACTCAGCAGTTTTCCTATGCAGGCACCACAGCTGCCATTCAGAGAAGACATCTTGGTCTTTTCCTGTGAGGTTTTTTTGCTCTCCATTTTTCATCTCTCAGACAATGAGAAAACAAGGTGATTTTTATTTATTTATTTATTTATTTACACAGCAGCTTGTATGTGCTGTCACCTCAGATATACGTAAAGTTTTTTACAAGTATTGAATTGTAACTGTGAACCACTCTGAAGACGATGCCCTCTGCCCAGCCACTGAGTATAACACCTGCAAAATACACCATGGTTACATTTGCTTGCATAAAACACTGACAAATAAGTATAACAAAGTTATGTTCCAATGCTTTGTGGTTGGCTTGGATCAGAAAATCGTTTTTTCACTTACCTTAACTCAGTGCCATCCTTTCAGAAAGTTGCATTGTGGACCTCGGATTCATTGAACTGTGACATTAGGTGCACAAAAGAGTTTATTTGGGAGCCTCTCCTGGAGAACTTAATCATAAACTAAGTTTTCCTTAGGTTTTGTTTCACATGCAGTTAAGTTTCCTTTTAAGTTTCTGCTGTCTGAAAGAAGAAGTCTTGGTACCCTCCTCCTATCTCCCTGTGGTGTCCTCCCCTCACACTGGCTGTCACCATGCTGATTTAACTCAGGAGAAGAGCAGAACAAATTGCTTTTCTTCCTTGGGCTGTTGTTCTCCTATTTATCTGAACTGAATTGGCCTGTCGTGCTTTGGACAAGCTAGCAGGAGCAATGGGAACGTGTGGCCAGAAAAGGAAAACAAATTTTATTCCTGGGATTTCAGTTGGGCTAAATCTTTCCCTTAGATACCTGCTGTGGTCCCTTGTTATCCAAAATATTGCCTGGTTGTTTTTCTTCCTACATACCTCTGTTCCCCTCTGTCGCTGTGTACATCTTCCTGAGAATCCAGATCCCATCCAGTTCTTTTCTGGGAAGCCAAAGGAGGTAGAACACCTCCATCCTTTTGCTGGCTGACTGACTGACATGTTTGTGTGGAACATCCCTGATGTGAAACTCCATCCTATAATAATCAGTACATTAATGTATCCATGGAAGGGTGAATAAATGGGCAGAGCTCACTATTAGCTCTTGACCATTATTAATTGCTTGGTGATGTTAAGTAAGAGCTGTGATGTTGTTCAACAGTGCTGATGGTGTGTTTGGAAAAGTTTGAGTTTTTTGAGACTATAGGGAGTAATTTTGTCTCCTTTGCTCTCTCTCTGTCTGTCCCTTTGCCCCTCACTTCTCATGCAGGACGTCCTGGAAACCTGCCAGCTGCTGAGCACATCTCTGACCTTCTCCCGGTGCCACCACCGAGTGGATCCCGAGCCGTACGTCAGCCTCTGTGAGAGGGACATCTGTGCCTGTCCCCAGGGCGTGGATTGTCACTGCCCCGCCTTCCTGGAGTACGCGCGGAGCTGCGCTCACGAAGGGATCATTTTGGAGGGCTGGCCTGAAGAGAGCTCCTGCAGTAAGCTGGCAGATTTATTCCTAGGCTGCTCATCCCTGATAAGATCGTGCCTGTCTTGGAGATTTATGTCCTGCAGCTAAAAGCAGCTGGTGCTTTTTTAGGAGGTTCATTTATAGGAAGAAATGCCTTTGATTGCTCTCCATCACTCACCTTTCTCTAGAAGTTTTTGTCCCCAAGACAGTATTGTTTGACCTGTATATAAAGAAGATTCTGAGCTGTTATATGTCCCACCACAATGTACACAGGCAGTGAAGGCTTATTTGATATACAAAGGTGTAGACTGGGATGTTTAGGTGCTATTTCACATATGGTTCAGATGTATGACATTTTCCAGCCTGTATTTTTAGGTCAGCATCTTTGTGAAACGCTCTGTAACATTTTTGCATAAAGACAATTGTATCGCCCTTTATTTGCTTGAATCAATTGCCTTGAAATTGAGATGTTGCCTTTTCTAAGCCATTTTTTTTTTTGTCTAGGTTAGAGATCCTGATTGCATTTGAACTGCTGCCTTTATTAGCCCAATTTTGCTGAGTTGAGAGGTCCTGATTGCATCTGTGCTGAGGTTTTGCAACAAGAAGGGCACAGACTGACTGAGATGGATTGTGTTTATAGAGGAAAAGCAATGTTTGCACCTACTACTGATATCTCCACTGGAGAACTGTGGTTTAATACAGAGCATTCAAATACTAAATTAAAAAATCACTAATATCATGTTCTTGATGATTTTTCTCATGTCTTTTTGTTATGAAAAAGGACAAATTCCTTGGCTTGTTTGTGGAAATTGATTTCATGGGATAAACTGTCTGATTAGTACTGACAGCACTCGGTTCTCTGGTGAAGATATTCTGCTATTGGCCACTGAAGAAAACTGCCTTCAGACTGTCATTAGGGCAGCAAGATGCTGCCAGCCACTTGTTCTAGGGGTTGTAAACTCTGTGTTCTAGCAGTAATTTATTACTTTTCCTTTGGGACATAAAAGAGATCTATTAAAGCTCATCTCCTTGCTCAGGGTGTGAGCCAGAGAACCCATTTTTGCTGGGGCTCTTTGTAAGTCTGATTAAAAGCCACAAGTGAAATGAGCCTTTCTGTGATCTCAGAGGCTTTAGAGCTCTTTTCTAACCCTTGAATTCACGAGCCACAGTTTTTGGTTTTATCTCCTGAGTCAGGAAAGAGGGAAGTGTCCTGCTGCCACAGCAGGAGCTTTCTTTTCTATCACTCTTTGTGTGTGCTGTGGTATTTTCTCAGGAGATGATGATGATGAACATGATGGAGGTATGGAATGCTCTGCTGTGTGGGAAGGGCTCTAGTGCTGGGCACACTGTGCCAGTGTGAGTTGGTGCCCAAACCCAGGGCACCCAGGGCAAGATCACTCCTTCATTACCCTCCCACCTCTTCAGCAGAGGATTTACTTGGAAAGGGCAGGCTCTGATCTTCTCTTCCCACTCCATGCCCCCGCAGTCTTGTAGGGCATGGTGTGTGTGTGCATTGAAGAGAAGGAATGGCTGTAATAGAGCGTGTTTGCATAATAGCCTGGCCTAGATAATGGCAGCAGTGGAGATACCACAGCATGGTGTTAGCCTGAGCTGCTGGTTCTTTGGAAGAAGGAGGATGGGATTTCAGAGTTTTAACTGTCTCCTGATTCTCCCTGGAAACACCAAACAGTATAATTTCCCAAATGAGGGGAGTAAGTGCATGGCTTAAAGGTACAAAACAACCATGTCTGTCCAAATTGCTTAGATATTATTGCAAAACTCCTCCCCAGATTTGATTATTCTTAATGCACTTGGGTTTGGTTGTTAAGACTCAATTTATTAGAAAACAAATTGACTTTAACTCCTGAGTATTTACCATGCTACCTGACAGACAATGAGATTGCAGCAAACAGAAAATTAAATATTTCTAAAATGTTCTGCTTCTAAAAAGGAAATAATCATTTGGAAGCTGACATGACCTTTTGTGTCTCCGTAGTTCAACCTTTGATAATGAAGGGATTTGTTGGTTTAAGAGTTATTGAGGAATTTGCATTTCTAATTTCTTTTAATTGTTTCAGGGCCAAGATGTCCAGTTGGCATGGAATATAAGGAGTGTGTATCCCCATGTGCCAAAACCTGCCAGAGCCTGAATATCAACGAAGTGTGTCATGGACAATGTGTTGATGGCTGCAGCTGCCCTGGTAATTTATTTACTGGGTTATTTACAGAGAAACATTTGGCAGTCAGGCTACCTATTTTATTAGAAGAAGGAAAGCTGTGTCTTCCCTCTAAATTTTCTTGAAATCAGAAACACTCCTTTTTTTCTGGGACCATGCCCTAGAATAATCCAGTTTCTGTAGTGCCTGTATGCTCACTCCATCAAAGGGCCATTTTTCAGAGCCAAAAATAAATGCTTCTGTGAAAATCAGTACCAACTAATATCCCAGGATTGCCTTTATTTCTTGGTGAGAGACTGCTTGCCCTTGATGTACTCCTTCTGAATTGCTTGGGTTAGAGGCAAATACAGTTAGAGGAAGAAACAGCAGAAAATACACTGAAGGAATTTCTTGCAGAAGAGCAGTACATGTAGAGCTTGCACTGCAATTTCAAAGGTCTTAATGATTTAGGTGATTAATTTAATTTATTATTGAATCTTCAGTACAGGAGATTTGATTGGATTAAAGGGAACAGCCCAGCCATGCCAATCTTTCACTTCTGTCTATTGTACTTAAAACAACTGCAGGAGGAGAGCTTGTCTCCTGGCTCCAAAGCTCCATATTCTTCCATTTCCAGCTGGCTTTTTTTGTTTTATTTTGTTCATTGGGTGCTTTGTTTGTTTTGAATAGAACTATCTCTGCATTTCACCCTGTCTGGGCTGTGTGAATACAGAGAGGTGTTTAGTGTCCCCTTGTACAAGATGCCAAGTACACAATGGAAATTTGCAGAGATTTGCTCTCCAAAACAAGGCAATAACGGCAATGGCAGCCTCATTTGAGGAGCCCCTGCATTCAGAGTTTGGTAGTTTGCCATTTAGCTGCCAGTCTCTTCCTTGCTAGAGGTTCAAAGGTGTGGCAGGAAGGTGCACATGGAGGGTGACAGGTGATGTAACCAGACTCTGGAGATTATTTTGTTGTGAAGGATCCAGCTACTGTATTTATGCAGTCCTGGAAGTGTTGGAGGGAGCTGAAGGCGAATCCACTGGCTGCACAAGGGCTCTTGCTGTATTTCTCCTTTGGTAGATGCATTGGTCTGTTCAGTCTAGAGGAGAGAGGAACTGATGAGCAGAGAAGCAGGAGCTCCACAGAAAGGGTAAAGAGCATGAGAATACAATCACCAGTTCAAAAGTTTTATTGTTATTTGTTGCGCAGCCAGAAGGGAAGAACCTGGATTTGAGTTTGGCAGGAAACCAGGAGGATCTGACAGATGACTAGAGGGATTTTTGATGAGGATTCTACCTTCACTTAGCTTCCCTCTGGTGCTCCAAGAGCAAACAGGATCTGAAGGATGTTTGACAAATGTCTTCTCTTTTTTTATTTTTTTTTCCCTCTGTTAAATGCCCTTCATGGTTACATTAATTGCTGTAAATGGAATTAGTCTTGCCAGGAAAAAAGGCAGGCATTCTGTTTTCTTGTTCTCTCTGGAGAGCCATAGCACTCTTAAATGCTCAGATCTTGTGATTTTCTCTCACTGGAAGGATTTTCTCAACAGCCAAGATCTTTCTAGGCAGCTCTGTGGGAAGAATAGGAGAAAGGAGACTTACCTGGGTCTTGCTGTCAGTGATGACTGCTGCTGCAAGGAAAAAGAGCCAAAATCTCTGCAGGTGATTGGAAGCAGTCCCTCAAAGAAAAGGGAGAGGGGTGTTCAAGAAAACAAGTGTTTTGCCACAGCAGCTCTTTTGAAAATGGGGGAATATCAACTCTCTCATATATATTCAATATAGGGATTGAATAGAAAGCACTATAAACTAGCAATAGAAGCAAGGACAAATTTCTACCTTAGAAAAGTCTTGTAACTCTTTTGTGCCTCTGTTTATCCTTGGGGAATAAAGAACTCTCTCTATAGCACAGGTAGTAACAGTTGTGTAATATGGAAACCTCAGCAGCTGGACCCAAGTTGGGAAGCTGGCCCTTTTGCTTTTTGCCTCTGCAGAAGTTCAGAAGTGGCTTCTTTCTCTCAGACTCTCTCTGCTAGACTTACATGGTGTCCAAATTTGTTTCTTCATTCCCCACTTTGCCTCATCTTTGGTTCTCTTATGGCAAATACAAGACCTGTGTGGACACTCTTTAGTGCAGCCAGTGAAGTTCATGGTTTTTCCAACAGTGAGGTCCCACACCAGCTCTTATCAACTTTGTGCTTCCTGTGTTTGATTTGTCTATGTCCTAACATGTATTCTGGACCTGAGGATGTGCTAAGCAAAGAGCTTTTCTGGGAGCACCAGGAATGCTTTGTTCAACACGTCTGAGGGGGAGGCAGCACCAGAAGCAAAGCAGACACCTGCACCTGTGAGGCTTTTTGGCAAGCTTCATTCCTTTTTATTGCTGTCTGTGCCTAAGCATGGATAATAATGCATATGAAGTCTTGGCAAAGCATATGAAGGAGAAAAAAATCTAATTGTATTTATGTTTCTGTCCCTGTGTGTGTGATATGGGTGTCTGATGCTACCTGACCTATCCAGAGGGGCTGCTCCTTGATGGTGAACACTGCATTGAAAGCTCTGACTGCTCCTGCATCCACTCTGGAAAACATTATCCTCCTGGCTTCACCATCTCCCAGGACTGCAACTCATGGTAAACCCTGTGCTGCTCTGGTGTGGTTGCTGTAGATAAGTACGGTGCACTGGTCAGTGACTGTTTTGCATTATCTTTCTAGAAATCTCTCTACCTTTAAAATTTTTCCTTTCACTGGAAAAGGATTTGCTTTCTTGTTGGAATTGCCAGCCCTTTCCAAGAAGCGAGCTGTTCACAAAGGCAAAATCAGCTCTGTTTTTAAAGGGATATTTGATCTGATAGAGCAACATGAAGGTCACACTCCTTCAAAGACCAGAGAACTACCTGTTTCCTGTGGATAAGACAGACCAGCAGGTTCCCATGTTTGGGTAGTATCAGCAGTGGTGTCTTTGTTTTGACTTCCTACATGTATTTAACCTCTAAACCCTATTTCTTTCCAAGAGGAGTTTGCCTAAGGCACGTCCTTGGAACTTGTCACAGGGCTAATGAGTCTTCCTAGCATGGCTCATGATTTTTCTTTCACTCCTGAGTACCAGACTGGAGGGGAAAAACAGCACTTTAAAGAAAGGAAGAGGAATTAGTCACGTATTCCTGATCTTATTTTGTGTTCAGTGTGGACACACTAGTTCAAGGAGTTTGGACAGCTCTTTACTCAGAGGCTCTCAATTAGAGCACAGAAGGAGGATTCGGTGAAGACCATGCAGAAGAAGGGTGGTCTGTGCATCAGCCCTGATAATCAGAAGCTTTTCATTACCTGCACCACGTGTCCCAGAACACTAACCATGACATTAGCACTTTGTCATTTTCCCTGGAGTCCTCTGCAGCTCTGAGCTTGGCCACGTTGTTCAACCTCGGTGCTCTTGGGAGATGAGTGTAGCCTGACAGGCTGGGTTTTTTATTGCTTGTGTTTTGTTACTGCTTCCTGTTATTCAAACTTGATGCTGCTGTGGAGAACATCATTCCAGTGACTCTGCATTTAAGATTCTCAATAATCTGCCTCCCCACAAATGGTTTTCAAGGGCTGGGATAATTAAAGGAATGAGAAGAATATAGTAGCTCTTGAAACAAGGAGTGCAGAGAGGATTGTGGTGGACACTGGAGGTGATCAGAGCAGGGGAGTTTGACTTAAGAAGAAGCAAAGGGGAATAGATTTGTTTAAGTGCTAATGAGGGAACTTTCACTGCCTAAAGACGGGGCCAAACTCTTCTCAGAGGCAAACAGCGAAAGGTTATGAAGCAATGGACACAAGCTGCAAAGGAAATCTCTTTTGATACAAAGAAAAATTCTTCTCCCTTTCCCAGAGCTATACTGGCACAGCTTCTCAGAGAAGGCTGTAGGAACCTCATCTTGGATATTTCTAAACTCAAAGGGGCAAGATCCTCACCCTTATGATCCAGCTTTGTCATTGCTTTCTCTGAGTTGGGGATTTTTCCAGGAGTCCCTTCAAACATTTTTTCCCCTGTGATTCTGTTGTATTGATAGATATACCTTGAGAATTGCATTGAATTCATTCCATATCAGTGGAATATAGCTGAAAACTCCATTAAGCACAGAGCTTTGGCAGGGAAAAACAGAAGTCCTTGAGTTCTGCAACCATACCCACTCATATTACCAGCAATTGCTGTCAAATGATGGGAAGAAGGGATTAATACTCTAAGAAATGAGGTTATGGGAGATGGAAGGGATGCTGGGGACTGATCTAACTTCCCTGGGACAGGGGACCATTTTCAGGTTTTTTGGAAAAAATGTGCAACAGAAGATTTATATTCATGTGCTCTTGCCTAACTTGCTACTGTCTCTTTCCTAGCATTTGTCGACGTGGCACGTGGATCTGCAGCAATGGGGAATGCCCAGGTATGTTGGCTTTACTCTTTTCAGGTTTGGACAAGTAACCCTTGCCTGCATCACTCCCCCTCATGCCCCACTTACATTTTTTTTTTCACCCAATAAAGCGAATATTTGTTCTTTCTTGCTCGCTCCAGTGCAATCCAGTTGGGATCCTACTTTTAAGTTCTCCTGAGACAAGTCAGACATTGCACTGTGGGGTTTATGTGCAGCAATCAAAAATCCTGTTTGGTGGGAAGGCCAGTTCCTGCTTTGATTACTTAGCTTGCCAGTTATGAGGGTCTCTATGTTCAGAGGATTGGCTTCTGCTAGAGGAACACTCCTGGCTTTCTCTGACCACCTACAATTCATCATTGTACCTTTATGACCATGATAATTCCCTCATGGTCATGTTGTGGGTGAAGGAGCTACAGCCCCAGGGAGAAAGTGGCTGCCCTGCCTTCCATGGGTCCTGGCAGATTGGAGAGGCAACTCTGCAGATGCAGATTGGGGTCATGGCTGGACAGGAAAAGAGCAGATTTGGGGGCGCCTTTTTTTTTTTGTTTTTGTTGTTGTTGTTGTTGTTTTTGAGATGAGACTGTGCAACCCTCTTAAATTAGGGGAATTGCTACAGTCTTAAGGTGTTCTATCAAAAAGTCTGTCTTTTTCTAGTAACATGAAACATGCCTGACCCATCAATGCTCCTTTAGACCAAAAGAACACTTCCCCCAAAGCATCAGCACTTAAAGAAGAGGATGGGGGGTGGTGTATGCAAATATTTAAAATGGAGATGACATTTTTAGTGAGCTGTACTCTGTGCTTGTTCATTAAGGATCTCTCCAAGTGCAGAGAATCTCACAGTCTAAAACACAGCCTCAAGGACACAGCCTCGGCTGATTCATTACATCTTTTAGCTGATGGGCAGCAGCATGATTACAAACAAGAAATAGCTGCCTTTCTAACTTCAGTTTTTCCTTAGGTTAAAGCTTTTAATGTCCTTGCTCTCTGGGCTGTGAGGAATAATCTATGGGCCAAATTTTTTAACTTTAGCCACGTTTTCTTCATAGTGATTATGGAAGTGAAGATAAATCTTGTATTGAGGCTTGCAAACAGAGGTTGACATCCAGCTCTGTGCAAAAGGCAATATAGCATTGCAACCTTTTTCTGAATTGGGAAGCTGTCCCAAATGAGCAGAAGTGGAAAAGAAAGGCAGCTTATTTTTGTACCTTCTGCCAATATATTTAAATCAGTTTTCTGCTAATTCAAGACTGAATGTTGTATACCTGCAGCTGTTGTACATATGCATGCTAAAAACTTTATAAACTGTACTGATACAGTTTGGGAGAGCAGCAAAGCCTCCCAGAGTAGCCAGATTTATATTGTTACCTGTACTGTTTGGCTCTACTCGAAGTAATATTGCAGCATACTTTCATTGTTGATTAGTAACCACAAATATTTCTAAAATCATCTGTCCAGAAAATTTATGTAGTTACTTGTATAAACTCTGTTCTGTAGTTCTGTTTCTTTTGACCAACTTTTTTTTTTTTTTTTTTTTGCCAGAAAAGATTGCTTTCATATTGTGGGAGTGAATTGCCCAGCTGTAAGTTTGGTGATAAGGTGAATCCACAGCTGGAGCTGGCTGGCACTACCAAGAGGCTTTCAGGCTGATATCTTAGCAGAGATAATTAACAAAGGCAGAAGGTTTCAGGAAATTTCATGGGATGCATTACATCAAATGGGATAGACAGAGGGACACATAAGAAAAGACTTGGCCACAGAAAAGAAATTTCCCTTTCAGGAGCAATGCCAAAGGCTGGGATGTGTCTTAGATAGCAGTCCCTGGTTCTCTGTGCTGCAAACCTGTCCTTTTGTTTCCTTGTTGCAGAGAATGCCCTGGAAATCAAACTCCAAGGGATGACAAACATCCAGGAGGTGCTAGACTTCTCTTAGGGTGAATCAGAGCTGTGCAAGGCTGGGAATACTCAGGATCTGTGCTTTAGCACTAGTTGGTTTAAGATAGTAAACACTGAATAGTATGCTAAGAGGGAAATTTCCATATGATGTTCATTAGATGGATCTGCTGTGGGACTCAGTGAAAAGTCAGTGAAGAGAGAGTAACTCATGGAGCTCACCTGCCAGCTCGTAACGTTTAACATTTCCGCAGCCTTTGGCTGGTAATGGCCAGTGTAGGCCCAGCACCTGAAATTTGTTCTGAATAAGGAAGTGGCTGCCCACTTGTTTGCCATGGGATCATGTCTAAGCATGATGATCCTCTCATATGGAAGATTTTCTCTGCAAGCTCTGTGGAGTTGGAGTTGTTTGCATGACAGGATACTAAATCCCAGCTGTGGTATCTCAATACTGCCTTCCTGGAAATGAAAAGCCACAACTTACCAAAAACACCTTCAAATGTTGATATGTTTAAATAGCTCCTTTTTCTAGTAGGGAGGTGGTCAAGCCAGGCTTTCACATAATTCTGTGAGGACTTTAGTTGTAGCTGTTTTAACTACAGAATTATATTTAACTTTAGTTAAGATGATGGTTCAGGGTAAAGTCTAACAAATTCTACCCTTGGAAGGATTTCCACAGACATTATCATCTTCCAGCTCCTCATTCTCATAAGGTATTTTATGTTGAAATAACTTACTGGTATTTAAGGCATCCTAACAAAAGAGTATAGGCTTTTCCATAGGCACAAATTTCAGCTCTTGACTGCAATTTTTCCTGTGTTCCCAGCTCTTGTTGGTTCTTCTATTACTACTGGTAGTGCCTTACAGAAATAAAGAGTGAGATAAAGATCTTGCTGGGACTTTCTGGTCTGTGGAGAGCTTGGGCCTTGTATAACCTGTTCCACCAGGGCTGCTTTTCCCCCTCAGAGGCTTGTGGGGGCTGAGCAGGATTTTGCTCATAACTGGCACTGGGATGATTAATGGCTTTTTGCTTTTTCCAGGGGAATGCTCTGTCACTGGCCAGTCCCATTTCAAAAGCTTTGACAACAAGTATTTCACCTTCAGTGGGATTTGCCAATACTTATTTGCCAAGGATTGTGTGGAAAATTCCTTCTCTGTGATCATCGAGACGGTGCAGGTAACAGCAGCCTTGGCTGGTGCCTCTGTGAATGCTCTTGAGAGAAGAGAGGGGGCAGGGCTGTGGGACTGTGACATGAATTGCAGATGCACAGGCCAACAGAAGTAATTTCCCTATGAGATAATTAGTTTAAATACCAGATGCAGTCTTTCTTCTTAGTTAATAAGTGTTTTGCTTCTGCTCACCACCATTCCCAGGAGCCTGCCTGAGGATGGAGGCTCGTGATGAAGTTTGGAGAACGGGCTCTCACTGTTCTCTCTTTGCCAGCTGAACAAACAAACAGAGGCCAGGGTGCTCCCCTTGTGAAGCACTCTGGCTGCTGGTGCCTCCCTGCAGCCCATGAGGAAAGGACATTTCCTGGGACAGCAAGGAGAGTGCACTGGCAGAGCAGTACCATGCGTTGCTTACCATTTAGTGAGATTGGCTGGTGATTTTTTTGTACTCAGACAGCAGCTCCTGACTCTCTTTACTGCTTTACCCGATGGATGTGTGAGAGGCAGCTGCAGAGAGACAGGAAAGGGAGCCAGGCTGGTGCAGAGAGGGCTGGAGACTCTGAAGGGGGATGTCACAGGGGGGTTAACAGAGTCATGAAATGAACTGGCCAGTTGTGCTTGGGAAAAGGTGAACAAAAGGACCCTGAAGGAAGAGGAAGGGAAGAAAGGGATGGGGTCAGAGGAACTGGAAGCAGGGAGAGGTGCAGTGGAGTCAGGAGATTGACAGGAGGGAAGGGGAGCATCAGCCTGTCCTGCAGCACCAGGGAAGTTACAGGCCTTGGAGAAATGGGCTGTGACAGCTCTTTGCACCATCTGCATCTGTCTTCTGCATTAGAGAGCTCTGATAGTGCAGCTCTGAGGTCATCAGTGCTTGGGAACCTGCAGGACAGGTTTCCACTGAAACTTCCTTTTCGAAACCAGGGAGGAGGTGTGGGGCTGCCGCAATCCCTGTTCCTCCTCTGGTTATCCCACAGCCGGGAAAATGAACACCCCAGGAGTCTCAGGCCATGTGAACTGCGTGCCTGTTTCCCAGGCTGTGTGGGTCAGGTGGCCTTCATGTCCCTGCCACTGCTGTGGGGCTGGTCACTGCTGTGGGTCACTCCCAGGAGTCTGGTGGAACACCCACAGATCCCTTTCGAAGTTCTGAGATGGGGAGCTCAGCCCTGGAGTGTGATTAGCGGGATAATGGAGGGAAGGCTGCCAGCCTGCTGTTTGTGGGATGCAGAAACCAGATCTGTAAAACCAGTGTGACACTCAACACCTCCCAAATTAGATGCCAAAATGCCTTCTGGGACTAAATCACCAAGAAAGCGAAAACTTGATGTTTGAGGCGGATTTTCCCTTCTCTGCAGTGTGCA
>VWYP01028671.1:0-42402 GCA_013400435.1 Pycnonotus jocosus | reverse complement strand
GAGTTCAGTTCGCCTCACCTACGGGGAAGATCTGCAGATTGACTGGGATGGTCATGGAGAACTCCTAGTGAAGGTACCCTTTCTGTCTGTTTTATTTCTGCCTGTTTGCCCCCTCTCTCATTCCACCCAAATATGTACAAAGATTTTCTTGTCTGAAGTCAGAAATTGCTTTGTGTTGCATGTTAGAAATTCCTTTCTCCCTTGCTACCCCCAGAATAATATACAGGTCCTTTTGTATTCCAGAAACAAATACTTCATCTTACAGCAGCTTGATAGCTTTTTAATTTTTTTTTTTTTGTGTGTGTGTGCAATGACAGCCATTATTAACCATGAACAGTTTTGTGTTTCCTTCAGCAGATACCCTCCAAACTGGAGTTTTGTTTCTTTGCCTTGACTGCCTTGTCTAAAACAGCAGATGCGAATGACTTAAAATAAGGGAAGAAAAGGCCTCCAGGGACACAGTTACTCATAATTTCCAGGAAATAGAAATCAGCTTATAGAAGATGTGTTGCATGCTCCTTCTGCTGTGAGGAATGTTTGAAGTCAGTCTTGATTAACAATTAGGTTTTGTTGGTGCTGCAGACACAAGAGAGTGTAGAAATACCCGAGCCAGGTTTAACAGAAATGATCTGTAAGGAAGCTGTAAGCACAGCTCTGCTGCTTTTGAACCCCCCTTGTAGTGGGAGTCTGCTTAGAGAGAGGAGTTTTGCCAAGAAAACCAGTTTTCCTGGGATTTTCTGCTGAGAGTTAAACATTGCCCTCCTTGAACCCATGGCATTGCTTTTGCGTTCTCCTTGCCCGCCCCAAAATCTGGCTTAAATGTCATGTCTGGCACAGCACAAAGAGTTATGAAAGCCAGTTCAGAATTGAGTTCAAGAGTTGAAAAGGAAACAGATAAGAAAGGTCTGGAATAATTTTAGAAAGCATCTGTGGGTTTGTGGTTGTTGTTTTGATTTAACCTGTATCTCTCTGCTCCAAGGGTGCTAGAAATTTTTTTAGGGCTTAGAATAATCCACTTCAGTCCCTTGGCACATCTCAGAAGTTTTGGCTTTCCTCGGTATTCAAAGTATTTTTCTCCCTGATCAGAGACCCATATAACCTGGCAATTTTTTTGTCCCACTGAAAACAAACCTAATTTTCTGCTCCAGATCCTCTGCCCATAAAAGCAGTGGAAGTTTCTCCAGTTGTCTGCTGCTTCCCTTGCAGGGCATCTAAAGCATCTCTTTAATTGCTTTTGGAGAGTTATTTTATGCTGGATTTGTAGACTGACCTGTTGCCAAGTATTGCTGACAATTGGAGGAAGTGATACACTTCCATTACCTTGTTCTGGCAAAAATTCTTCCCCCGTGTTCCTCAAGAAGGCTCCCCTTTCTGTGTCTACCTGATAATTGTGATTTGAGCTTCCACTCCAAAATACTCCACAATTTGGACTTGTCTGAGTCATTGTTCCATCCGCAGAGTACGTGAAAAAGTAGTAGTACTCCTAGGAGTAAGAATATTTATCCTCTAATTGTTCTTTTTGATGCTCCATATATATTCTCTGACCCCTGTGTTTGAATGCTGGGTAGTATCAGGTTATATTTTTGGATGATGGTTTTTATTTTTGTCTATACAGAAAACCAGTTTTCTTTAAAAATGTGGATTTTTCTACCTTTTTTCTTTGTTCCATTGTTTACTCCTACAAGCCTGCCTAAACTAAACACTACATGGATACAGAGAGCTAATGTAGCATCCAAGCTTCTGGGTAGTTGATAGCATTTTTAATGTACTAGAGCTTTACTCCTAACAGAAACTGACAGTTCCTACTAAAATGAAAGGTATTGGTGCCTTTGTGGTGCAGATGTTGCTTAGGAGATTTCTCCCTGTTTACCTCTAGGTTTGGGGTCACCTTTCAGCTGGCCCTTGAGTTGCAGCAGGAATAAAACAGGGTGAAAAGTGCACCTGCTCTGTGGATTGCTGGAAATTCTGCTTTTTAGTGTGCCTGAAGTTCCTCTGGGAAGGAGGAATCTCTAATGTGGGGTAGCTTTAGGGGTCTTAGTTTATCCCTTATTTTATCCAGGGTCTTCAGTGTTGAGGGGAACATCTCCAATATTACCTCAATTTTGTGATAAAACAGCCTGTTTAAATTTCCTTCATCATCCAATTCTCCTTTAAAATGTGCAATGCTCCCAGGTGCAGTCTCTTTCTTCAAATTGCCATTGGAATTACATAAAAAATTGTAAGCCCCACTGTTGCTCTGCTCATTTATATGAATGAAGGGGGAGTATAGGGAAAGACTAAACTGGACTGCTGATCAAGGCATAAAAATAATCTATTTTTCTCTTAGTCGCCCTCTGAAATTCACTGTACTGTGCAAAAATTGTCCTTCTGCTTCTAATAGTAGCATTTTTCTTAGAAGTTTGAAAATACAGTACAATGGCATTGTGTCTGTTGTATTTTGATGTGTTTGAGAATTTTATTTACTATTAAATTGTGTGTAGTTCATTCCTTTAAAAAAATCTTGCTCCGCAGTGGTAACCTGTTCTGGAAGATGACCAGGCTAATGTTGTGTTCCTTAGGTGTCTCCAGTCTACTCTGAAAAAATGTGTGGGCTGTGTGGAAATTATGATGGGAACCAAGGGGATGATTTTCTTACACCTTCTGGCATGGTGGAATCCCTTCTGGAAGACTTCGGAAACTCCTGGAAGCTCAATGCAGACTGCCAGGACCTGTTAAAACAAGACAGTGACCCCTGCAGTCTCAATCCTCATTTAGGTACTGAATTCTATCCAAAATTAATGTGTGCAGCAAATGGTGATCTTTTAAAAAAGTATAAAGGAAAATAAAGAAAAAGAGAAGAAGCTAATGTTGCTTACATTACCACTGGGGTTACTGTAATATATTTTTTAAAAAACAATAAACAACAGTTACAACAAAAAAATGCCACACAGAGACTTGTATTGATGTGGGCTTCCTAAGGAAAATGTAATATTTTGTGAAAATTGGAAACAAAAATTAGTTTAATTTTGCAAATCTAAAAAGGCAGCAGAAAGCAAAGGCCCTGTAAAAGGAATTACAGCACCAGAAATAGTGCTAACAGGATATAAAAGTGTTGTTTTTCCCTGATTTGTTTTACTAGTGAAACATTATTCTTTCAGTAGAGCTCATGACATATGAGCTATGGTGCTGTCAGGATCAGGTGCCTGCCTGATCCTGTTTTAGTCTTGTGGGCTTTTTCTGTTTTGGGTAGGTTTTTTTTCTTTTTTTCTTTTTTTATGAAAGGGAGAGAAAATGCTCACTGTAGCTCCTCTAGCTTTGCTTGAGAGCCGCTTTGATTGATGAATTCAGTGTGAGCATGCCATTTTTCTCTTTTCAGCCAAATATGCCGAGGATTCCTGCTCAGTTCTGATGTCTCCTGCCTTTGAGCCTTGTCACCATGAAGTCAGTCCCGCTCCCTACGTGAAGAACTGCCGCTTTGATGTTTGCTCCTGCTCCAGTGGCAAGGACTGCCTGTGCTCTGCCATTGCTAATTATGCAGCAGCCTGTGCCAGGAAGAGCATCCTGGTCCAGTGGAGACAACCCGACTTCTGCCGTAAGTGCAATGCTGCTCCATCCCACTTATTTTCCTCATCCTGAAGGAAGTTATCTGGAGATATTGGATCAAAGACCTAGAATGAGATGCCAGATTTTCCTTCTGGCAAATGATGAGAGTAAATTTTTCCTCCACGCTGGTAAGGATGCAAAAGGTGTTCCCAGGGACTGCTCAGTGCTGGGGAGACAAGCGGTGATCTGACACAGCTCCACAGAACTTTTGCCTGGGTTTCCATTTTCAGCTACTCTCCTGGAAACTTTCTGAATGTCCCAGGGTAGGAATCTCCCAAGTGATTTGTAGTAATCCATGGACTGCCTTTTTTTCAGGGCCAAGCTTCTCACATCCTGACCTCATCAGTGACTCCTGACTTTAGCTGTATGTGGGGTTATGGAGGAAGCACAAAAGGGCAAGACAAACTTGTATCAGAAAAGAATTTTGGCAGTCTTGTGGCACCACCCCTGCTCACAGCAGAGCTAAATTACTGTAGATTGCCTGAGGTTTTGTCCAGACAAATCTTGAATATCTCCAAAAACAGAGGTACCGCAGCCCCTCCGACACCTCTCTCTTATCCAGGGCAAGATTAATAGCCAAACTGCCAAGAGGTTGGAGCAGAAGAATTCAACACCTTTCGTTGCTTTTATTTCTCTGTTAGGTCAATGTGGTAGGGAAAAATCCATTTCTGTGTAATTTTGATTGAGCACAGACATACTTTTTCCATAAATATTTGTGAAGTGACTGTTTTTCCCTTTTCCTGAGCAACTTTGTTATTAAGGAAAGAAGACAATTGAAAAAATTGGGGGAAACCATGTGTACTTGGCAACTCTCCAAATTTGCTCTGCTATTTCTTCCCAAGCAGAGGGTGGGAAAAACATTTATAAACTGAGTGTGTAGAAAGTGGAAAAGAGATAGGTCTCTGGCCTTTGACCTGGTAGGGTCTGCAAGGTCAGTAACCACAACTTCTGCAGGCTGGAGAGTGTTTGCTGAGAATGAGAACAAACCCAATTTATATTAAACTGCTGCATGGTTTTATAATATTTTACCTAGTTTATGTAAATGTTCAGATAGTGGAACAGTAATGTAATAAAAATCCTTTCAGAACTCTGCAGGTCTGGAGGCTGAAAGAGCGAGCAGCGATAATGCGCCATTGCTCTTTCTGTAATTGAACAAGTCAATTTTCACAATTAATCTTTAATAGTGCAGAGCTGCTTCTTCCTTTCTGTGCATTACAGAGAGCTTTGTGCTCTCACAAAGTGACGATTTTCCTGATTGCAGATCCATCAGCCCCCATTAAATAATCCTGGTGCCCTAGACATCTCCTGTCACATGAAGGAGAGCAATCCCTCTTTCTTAATGGGCTTGAGATGTGAATGTGCAGGTTGTGTAATTTGTGCTGATGGCCCAGCACACTGAATGTGTGCTCCAGCCCTACCTTCATCCCCAGAGATTCAGTTTCTTGGGAAATGACTTGACAGAGCCAGTTTGCTTGATTTGGAGTGGATAAGTGTCAGGGAGCAAAGTCATTAGTGTAGCGCAGCATTTCTGCTGTATGTCAAGCTATCGAGTGCATTCAGCTCCCCTATCTTTGGCATTATTTTAGTTGTAGTTTGATTATTTAAGACCTGATTTATACCCCTGTAGCCCACCATGAATAAGCACTGGAGCCAATGCCTTCATGCTGCCAGGGAGGAGCAGACAGGCCGCACTGGGAAGGGCTGTGCATGTAAGAAATTGGATAAAACCAAGGCTGAATGGCTGAGCCCAGAGAGTGGTGGTGGAGTTTAACCCAGCTGGTGGCTGCTCGCCAGTGGTATTCCCCAGGGTTCAGTAGTTGGGCCAGTTTTAATTAATATTTTAATCAAGGATCTGGATGAGAGGATCAAGTGCCCCCTCACTCAGGTGACACCCAGCTGGGTGGAGTGTGGCTCTGCTGGAGGGCAGGAAGGCTCTGCAGAGGGATCTGGACAGGCTGGATCCATGGGCCCAGGCCAGTGGTCACAGGGTCAGCAAGGCCAGGTCCTGGGTGCTGCCCTTGGGTCACCCCAAGCCCCTGCAGCTCCAGGCTGGGGCAGAGGGGCTGGAAAGCTGGGAAAGGCCCTGGGGGGGCTGGGGACAGCAGCTGCACAGGAGCCCAGGGGGGCAAGAGGCCAAAGCCACCTGGGCTGTGCCAGCCATGGGGTGGCAGCAGGGCCAGGGCAGGGACTGTCCCCTGTGCTGGCACTGCTGGGGCCACACCTCAGATCCTGGGGCACTGCTGGGAACCTCAGCACAAGAAAGACATGGAGGGGCTGGAGCGTGTCCAGGGAAGGGCAAGGGGCTGGAGCACAAATCTGATGAGGAGGAGCTGGGGGTGGGTTAAGCCTGGAGAAAAGGAGGCTTAGGGGGCACCTTCTCACTCTCTGCAGCTCTGACAGGAGGATGCAGCCAGCTGGGAGTCAGGCTCTGCTCCCAGGGAACAAGAGGAGAGGAAATGGCCTCAGGTTTCATCAGGGAGGTTCAGGTTAGGTTTTATGTAAACATTCTTCATGGAAATTGTTATCAAGCACTGGCACAGACTGCCCAGAGAAGCTGTTGAGTCACCATGCCTCGAGGTGTTTAAAAGCCATATGGATGTGGTTATTAGGGGTAGGCTTTGGTGGTGGAGTTGACAGTGTGAGGTTAATGATTGTATTGAGTTATCGTACGGTCTTATCCAACCCAAATATTTCTATGTTTTCCTGTCTCCTGTGTATGTTGTTCTGTGGCACAGGGGAATCATCAACGGGTTCTTAGATCATCCTTCAGATTTTAGGACATGTTGCTAAGCCCATTTATTTTCCTTAATGTGTTAGTGCTGGGGCAGTTGGTGGCTTTGCATGCCTTCTGTAAGAGGATTTGTATAGGATAAATCCAGAAGTGCTGGAGTAGGGAATTAAAGACAGGCTCTGAGCAGCATTTGAGGGTGGCTACAGTGCATGGTGGGCCTCAACATGGTGGAGAAGCTGTGTTAAATCTAGTCCTGGCAGGGTGCACCTTCACCCTGAGGTGGCAACATTCTCACCTTGTGTTACTTGAGGAATTGGTCATGGTTTGTCTCTTTCACTCTGATTTCAAAACCCACCCACAAAAACTGCATGACCTGTTGGATGCAAACACATTTTTTCCAATGCTTTCCCACTGTTTCTCATCTTATTCCTGGGATGGGCTGTGCTTCAGAGAACACATTCAGCTATTTTGTAGGAGCCATCCACAGGGACTAGATGCACCTTGCCTTTTCCTCTCATTTTCCTGTCAATAATGGGATGGGGTTTTTTTAGTGGCTGTGTATTACACAGTGTACAGACAGCAAGCCTCTCCCAGGTCAGTTGTCTTGCCTTTTTCCTGTTAAAAGCAGATGTTGCTGGGAGGGGATAGAGCAGAGTATTGGGATGTGGAGTGTAAGCATAGCATTGGGAAGCATAACTGGAAAAACATGGGATGTTCTGAAAATTTTGGGAGATGCATGGGCAAGGAAAATCTTGGAATGGTTTAGATTGAAAGGGACCTTAAATATCATCTTGTTCCAAGGAACAAGACCAGATTTTCCAAGTCCCTTTTAGCCTGTCCTTGAACACTTCCAGGGATGGGGCAGCCACAGCTTCTCTGGACAACCTCTGTCAGAGCCTCAGCACCCTCACAAGGATGAATTTCTTAATATCCAATCTAAACCTTCTCTCTTTCAGTTTGAAGCCATTCCCACTCATGGATTACAAAGCTTTATCTAAGAAAGGAATCTACTGCTGAGTTGCATCTGTGGACAGGGAGTGTTACCACTGACTAGACTGTAAGGCAGGATGCTGAGCTTGGTTATCCCATCCTTTTTTTGAATCTTGAAACTCAAAGTGATGTACCCATTGAAATCTGCCAAACCAGTTCCATGTTTCCAGAGGTTCATGTGTAGCAAATAATGCTTTTGGCTGAGGAGTCATGGTTGTCCTGCTGGGATGTGCCTTTAGTGATGAAAGGATTCAAAGATCAGGTTTATTTAAAGTAGAAGCACATTTTTGTGAATGACTGCCAGAGATTCCTGTAACAGTGCATGGGTCTATTTTCTCCTCAGTCCAGAGTTAGGAAGCATTTGCTGTATTGATGAGCACACGTTTCATGGACTGTGTTGTGCCAGGTACCTTAAGCAGTTTGGGCACAAGCCCCAGACTTGGGAGGTTTTTGCTCTTGTGAAGGTTTCAAGTCACCTTAGATACTTCTGGGCTGGATTTTCAGTTTAGAGTGTTACACTCCCACCTATGGGGCTGCAGAAGCCTCAAGAGAAGCTGGTGCAACCATGTCTCTCTTCAGTAGGCAGGAATAATTCTTCATTTCAGAAAAGTTTTGTGAAGGTGACCACGAGCCACTGGTCAGCACATAGGCTTTGTTAGTCCAGCAAACACCTGGCTCATCCTGTTATTCCATGCCTGCCAGAGTTCCCAGGGATGTGTGCTAGAAGAGAGTAGGGATTATCACATCATTCTGCAGGAATGACAAGAGGAAGGGCTTTCCCTGTAACCCTTTGATCTTGGTTTTAGCAAGGTACAAATGTGCCAAGTTTCACTTGCAGCTGCTTCCCTGAACACTGTTCCTCGTCACCTTACAGCTGTTTGCTGTGGAAGGTTGCTACAAACGACAGTGTAAATCCTGGTGATCAGAAGGCCTGTTAAATTCAAACTCTTGATAAAACAAGCTCGTTTTCTTGTCTTCTGCAATGTGTTGTCATAGCTGCCACCTAGTGCTGATGATGATGTGTGCAGAGGCGAATGCCTCAAAATCGGCCCTGCAGAAGTGGAGGTTTTATAAACAAAGAAGCCAAAATGGCTCCAAAGGCCATAATTAGTCTCTATATAAAAGAATTAATTATCAAAAATCGTTAGTATCAAGGTTTGGCTCCATGATTGCTAAATTACTTCATTATTTGCACCTGTTTTCATAGAAGTCCCAGAGTACTTTTGAGATGTGAGGCTGTAAATTATTGCAGCATTCCTGTTTACCAAAGCAGAAAAGTATTTTTCTACTACTTTTTTACTTACTTTGACCTGCCTGAAGTGCCTGAAGATGTTGTAAAAGGAAGAGAGGTGTGAGTGTGTACATGACACCTGTAATGCTCCTGACATGTGGAATCATGGCATGGTTTGGGTTGGAAGGGACTTTACAGACCATGTCATTCCAACCCTGTGCCTTGGACAAGCACACCTTCCACTAGACCAGGTTCTTCCAAAGCCCATTCAGCCTGTCCTGGAACACTTCCAGGGACTGGGCAGCCAAAGCTGCTCTGGGCAACCTGTGCCAAGGCCTAACCACCCTCACAGGGAAGAATTTCTTCCTAACATCCAATCTAAACCTCCTCTCTGTCAGCGTGAGGCCATTCCCCCTGTTCCTGTCACCCCAGGCCCTCGTAAATACTCTCTCTCCTTCTTTTTGTAGGTTTCCTTCAGGTACAGGAGAGCTTCAATTAGGTGATTCCATTAGTGATCCAGATAATAACAGAGGTTGGACAGAGCTTGTGTTTCGTGTCCTGGATAAAATTTTGTGGCTGTATTTCCATCACAGTGCAGTGTAGTCCAGTCCTGACATTTATTGGGAGCTTCCTTTAGTAAGGTTTTGTTTGTGTGTATGTATAAGCAGTGCCTTAGGCTACACCAGTGCTGCAGTTGAGGGATGATGTAACACTCCATTGACAAGTGAATTGAGCAAATATCTTTTAATCCCAAGCTTCCCAGTCGGTTTTAGGCAGCTCTCCCTTTAGCTGGATTTGGATCAAATGCTCTCCTCCCTCGTGTGTTTCCCCAGCAATGGCCTGTCCTGAGGGCCAGGTGTACCAGCAGTGTGGGACGCCGTGCAACCAGACGTGCCGGTCGCTGTCCTACCCGGAGGAGGACTGTGAGCAGCTCTGCCTGGAGGGGTGCTACTGCCCCCCTGGGCACTACCTGGATGAGCATGAGCAGTGTGTGCCCAAGTCCCAGTGCTCCTGCTACTATGATGGGGAGATCTTCCAGCCAGAGGATGTCTTCTCGGATCACTACTCCATGTGGTAAGTGCACTGGTTGTAGCTCTGCCCTACACACCCGTCATTCCAATTTTGGATGGGTTGAGTTGTTAAATGGGTCAGTTCCTGTGCATCTGCAGAAACTAGTTAAAGAAAAGGCAGGATTTTGCCTCCAACAAGCCAAATGGGGAGTTTTGCAGTTGTATCTCTCTCCATTTAATTTCAAATCCTACCTTACTCAGAATTACTCAGTATTAAGCCCTGTTCTATGAACAGTTCCTGCCAGTTTGAAATGGAGCTTAATTACTGACAATAGCTACTTTGTGAGCTTTTAAAATGTCACTTTAATGTACTGTGCTACACTTCTTAACTGTTAAAACCTAATTACCTCTTGTCAAAGATACAAGTATTTAAAACATTTCTAATTGTTAAATTGAGCAGCAGTACACTTAGAGTGGGAATGCAATTGCTGGGCAGGCCCAGTTTTGGGAACAGTGTGTTCTTCTTTTCCTCTCTGCCACAAAAATCCCAAGTTTCAGGAACTAGGTGGCCCCTTACCTCTTTCCACAGCAAAGCTGGCTATTGTCTTGCCTAGCTTTATCCCTGTACAGCTGCACTGGATCCAGCAGGACAGGGCCAGCAGGCAGCTGTGTTGCCATCCCCTGTATCCCATCAACTCCCTTAAGGAAAGTTTGCCTTTAATGTTGGTAGACACTGTGGATGGAGACCAACAGTTCAGCCCCACTGAGGTGTGGTTTTGTGTTCTGACAAGTTCCCTGTTGACTGAAAATCAGCCTGAGTGACTGCTAAATGCTGTTTCATTAAATATAAGCTTTGTTTGTTTTTCTTAGCTATTGTGAGAATGGATTCATGCACTGCAGTACAAACAGAGCTCCTGGTGCCTTCCTGGCTGATGTTTTTGCTGAAGAGAGGCCATCTCCTAGAAGTTAGTATGGCTTAAAAAATTAATATTTTATTTTGGTTTTTTCTCTTCAGTCTCTTGGTAGTGTAGACTGGAGAAGAAATTCCAGACTTTGCAACAGCTGTGACATTATAAGATTTTTTTCCTAACTTTTTTTTTATGGGATAGAAACAAAAGCAATGTGTGGGAGGGTGCAGGGCTCACTGAATCTCACCTCTCAAAATCACAATTATAATTAGCCACTGCAGTCTCTTGAGCTGAAAAGGTTAAAGGATGCCTTGGCAGTGATCTGAGGTCCCCAGTTGCTGTTTGAGGATTACATGACATCAGTAACTCATCAATTTTATACCTTCTGCTTCTCACTAGTGGGATGCAAACTCTTTTCTGGTGCAAATGAGACTTTTTAGTGGCCTGAAGGTTACACTGCTGCCAGGTTTTTAGTGCCCCTTCCAGCCAGCAGGAATCTCCATGAAACCTCCTGGAGACTGACAGCTGCCACGTTTCCCATCAGTGGACAGGTTTATCAAACATTTGTCTGAAGGCTGTGAGAGGTGCATGGGAACACTTCTAACTTCTGACTTGGTTTTGCAGCATTGGAGAAAGGCCAGCAGTGCTCTGGGATCTTTTGGGGTTTCCCCATTGATACATGGATGGAGCTTATGGGATAGGGGGTTTGAGACTGGATGCATGTCAGAGAGGACGGGGTAGTGGGGCTTTGGGGAGGCCTGGGAATATCCAGGAGCCAGACTTGGTGATCCTTGTGGGTGTTTTCCAGCTCAGGATAACCTATGATCCCTATGGGAACACCAGTAGAGCCAAACACGGTGTCTTCCATGGCACACTGGCAAATGCACCCGTACATGGGGTCTGGAGGAAATTTATGGTTGATATTTGCCCTGAAGACAAAGGGTTATAGTTTGTCTTTGTACCTTCTCAGGATAAACCACTTTCTACAGGAAAACACTGCAAATGCCTCTGTAGGTACAGGGCAGAGACCTGCTAATGTTGCTTGCTAGGACACCAGTGACAGTGTCACTGGTTGGGTCACCTGTTCTTCAGGTGAAGCCTTCCAGGTGAATATCTCACCAAACTCTTCCCTTAATGCTCCTAAGACATACTTTTCCTGATAATAGGAAAAGTCAAGACTTACAAAACCTCAGAGAGCCAGATTGCTAGTACCACTTGAAATAATATCCTGGAGTTTCTTGGGACATTCTGATCTCCTGTCAGATCCTGACATCTCCAAGAGTTTGTATTGAAGTTCAGGGCACTGTTATTTACAGTCACCAATGTAGTTATATTCAGTGTGGGAAATGGGTCTAAATACCATTATATATGATGCTGTTGTTTCTCAGAATATCAATTTTCTGCTAACTTTGTACAGTGCCTGGAGGTGTTTGCATAGCCCCACTGTAATCTGGAATTGCTCTTTTATGTTTAGTGCAGCTTTTTTTCTTCAGTATGAAATACCTGCTTTCATGACAGCCTAACTGAGGTCACTCCAGGGGAAGCAGGGGCTGTTTTCTTTGCTCTGTTGTGTGTAGTGCTGTTGCTCCAGGGTATATTCCAAATTAGTTTTCTAATCAAAGTGTTGATCCACCTTTTAGAAAAAAACTTTGCCAGCAATACTTGAGTTCTAATTGCACTTTTTGTAAACTCTTTTAAGTAAAAAGGAGCTTGACATGCAGATTCCCCATGGAAAAAATTATCTGTCCTGCTGACAACCCAAGAGCAGAAGGAGTGGAATGTACCAAGACCTGCCAGAACTATGACCTGGAGTGCATCAGCCATGGCTGCATATCTGGATGCCTCTGTCCAAAAGGGATGGTAAGCAGATTCCAATACAGCAGCAAGAAGCAGATCCTCTTTGCTTTCTTGCCTTCATTCTCTCCTTGCAGCTTGGGAATAAGTGGTTGTGAAGCATTGACTGTCAAGTTGTGGCTGGCTTAAAGAACGTGTGTTAGTATGTCTTCACTGAAGATGAACTTTGACTTGTAAAAATAATTAATAATCAAAATTCCAAAACTTGCTTTGAAGACCAGTTTGTTTTCCTTCAGCTCTGTTCCTAAATCCCTCCTCAGTCTTGCTGAACTTTCTCAGTCAGAGAGACAATACATCCGTATTCAGGCTGATCAGAGGGATGGAGCACCTCTCCTCCAAAAAACGGCTGAGGGAATTGGGATTGTTCAGCCTGGAGAGGAGAAGGCTTTGGGGTGACCTCATTGTGGCCTTGCAGTGCCTGAAGGGAGCCCCCAGGAAAGATGGAGAGAGACTCTTGACAAGGGCCTGGAGTGACAGGACAAGGGGCAATGGCTTCACAGTGACACAGAGCAGGGTTAGATTGGATATTGGGAAGAAATTGTTCCCTGTGAGGGTGGAGAAGCCCTGGCACAGGTTTCCCAGAGCAGCTGTGGCTGCCCCATCCCTAGCAGTGTCCAAGGCCTGTTTGGACAGGGCTCTGAACAACCTGGGCTAGTGGAAGGTGTCCCTGCCCATGGCAGGGGTGTGGAACAGGGTGATCTTTAGGGTCAACCCATTCTGGGATTTTCTGATCCAGCCACCCTTCCTGCTGATACTGGCTCTTCCTTGTCAAGTCTCCATCTCTCCAGCTGCCTGCCTGTGAGTTGTACCAAATTGAAGGTTCCCTGTGAGAAGGAATGTGGGATATCAAACTTACTAAGATGATGTCAGAGTGTGTCTTGGAGTTGCAGGTGTTGTAGTAAGCACACTTTTTTTTTTTCTTTTTTTTTTTTTTTTTTTTTTTTTTTTTNTTTTTTTTTTTTTTTTACTGGAAGAGCTTTCTGGAGTCCAAGGTTATGTCCCGCTTCAACCCTCAGATTTAAACATTAGTTTAAGTGTTTTCTACCCCCAAATTCCTTCAATTATCTTACTAGAAAAATAGCTCCTCCCAAATTCTCATTATGCAGTAATTTCTAGCAATAATAGAAACATGTGTTTTGAACATTGCTACTGTATGTTGCTGATAAACGCACATTTATGTAAATAGATTCTATTCCAGAATAAAATGCCTGCTCTAAGCAAAAGCTCAGGCTTGTGAAGTGTCTTGGAGGTGAAAAAGAACAGAATCTGAAGTCACCCATAAATTTTCACCACAATTTTAAAAACAAGTGTTGCTTCTTTTCACATTTTAGTCTGTAAATGTCTGTCCCTTAAGTGAAAAATATTCCTAAATAGTAGCAAGATAAGAAAACTTTAAAAAAGCTTGTGTACTTTTAAAGTTCCAAGAGCTCCAAGGTGGACAGCTTTTTCTTTGCATCTAACATTCAGACTACTGATTCAGTGAGAAAGCTTGAGATTTTTGTTCTGGGCATGGTAATAGTACACTTTTGGCATAATTGTGGAAAACAAATTATGATAACTACTCCACATGAAAAAAAACCCAACCCCCATAGTAATTAACATTCATGTTTGGTACAGTATTTCATATTCTTTTTCAGTAAGTTGGAACAAACAATTGTTACCTAAACTTGTTGCCACCAGAGCAGTCTTTGGCCTTTTGGAATTGGAAACTCCAGCTGAATTTGCCGTGATGTGAAACACACCCCTGAGTTCAACAAGGTGGTTTGTCAGGTTTTGGATTGAAGAATTGGGCTCACTATTAAAAAAAAAAAAGTAAATAAATGTTCTCTCCACTAGATGACAGTATTGTTTAATCTTCACTAAATTCAGACTGGAATTACTTGTTCTCATTGGCTTCTCTTCTGCCAGAGAGTAAAAATCACGAAATGCACCAAAGCCACGATGGAAGAAGCCCATGTAGAGATAATCTTGTAACCACTGCCATGCAAAGTCAGGGTCAAGCCCAGTCCCTGTTCAGGTGTGTCCTGCTTGCCCTGTGTTTGACTCCTGGCTCCACAGGAGTTGCCAGCCCATTCTCAAGAGCAATGGGATGAGGTTTCTCACCCAATGGGATGAGGTTTGGGAGAGCCTTTTATTCTGATTTCTGTACTCTGCAATGAGGCTTTGTGCTTGCACACTAGAGAAGGATTGGGATGGTGACCAGGATCTCCTTTCCAGCCTGTCCTTTTCTAACACAGACTCTGGGAGCACAGAGACAAAGCTCAACAAAGTCATATCAAAGTCTGTATTTCCCAGGCTTGTACAACAGAGGTAAACAATAAGGGGACTGGAAAAAAGAATTACCATTTTACTGGTCACTCTCCCTTATTGGTGTTCTGTACTCCTGCCTAATTTACAAGCACTCACAAAGGTGAGCTGCTATTTGCAGGAAGGTCTGTGGGAAGTAACAGATTACTCAAATAGTATGTTCCCATAAATATTTGCACATATTGTCATGCTGGAAGAAATTGTGCCTTCTTACTTTTGTGGTACAGTAGCATATGAAAGTTATCAATGCTCACAGATAACTTATTAGCTTGAAGAAATAACCTAATTTGTTTCAACTGAAAAATAAGTTCTCTAATTCATCTTGACTTAGTATTTTATACCGTTTTGATTTACAATTTCGCAGATACAAATATTCAGTATGTCATAAAAATAATTCTTCTGTCTTTGATCGTCTGGAAGGTGGGAAATTCTCCATACTTGTCACCCTTTTTGCACAGCAGAAGAGAGAAACCATAACATATGTGCAGAAGTGTGGGGAAAAATATGCTTTCTCAGATTAGTTTACTGCACTTCAGTTTTTCCCATTGGAAAATATTAATAAATATACCAATGGAGTGTTAACCACCTTTCTGGGGAAAGAGAGGAGCAGAACAATCAGAGACCACAAAATCCAGACACTTCAAAAGTAGAAAATTAGTTTCTTTCTATTCCCAACAACTGATACAAAATTAAGGTTTAAAATTTAAATGAAGTATTTTATGCATTCTGACTGCTGAAATAAAACTACTTCTAAAACTTTAATCATTAGTAGAAAAAGGATAAAAAATACAAACCCTAAACATCTTAACCAGGAAAGTTTGGAAGGTTTTTTTTTTCCTCGCTGTTTTCAACTGAAATTTACCTGACTGTTTTGATTTCTCTGTTATATATTTTTCAGTGTGGGCTTATTCAATATTACAATGTCTTCATGAGGAGGTGTGCATGTCAAATAAACATCAGAGACATGCAGCTAACATAAGAAAGAGAAGTCAAGTGTGACCCAGCACATTTTGTTCTTCTAACATGTTGTTGACTTGTCTTGGTTTGCACAGTAAGGGTGAGAGGCTGTTTTAGTTAAAACAAAAATTTATGAAGAAATTGTTCCCTGTGAGGGTGCTGAGGCCCTGGCACAGGTTGCCCAGAGCAGCTGTGGCTGCCCCATCCCTGGCAGTGTCCCAGGCCAGGTTGGATGGGGCTCTGAGCAACTTGGGCTAGTGGAAGGTGTCCCTGGCCATGGAACTGGGTGATCTTTAAGGTGATCTTCCCAGTCTCTTATTCTAAAGCCAATTAGCTATTGTCTTTTCTTGTGGTTGCTTCCCCAGTGCTGCTGCCTCCTGTCATCCCAAGCACTCAGGACTGCTGAATCTCCTGTATTAACTGCAGTCTATTGATGGATTGAGAGAGTTCCAGAGAAAATCCAGCTGCTTGTGCTCCTGCCCTCGTAGTGTTAGCACCACATGGTCCTTTGTAGTGCAACATGGCAGCAGGCTGCCAGATGTGCCCCCAATTTTGGATGGGGTGTTAATAGGCCCAGTAGATTGTGTGTTACTGTTAACAAAATCATAATTCCTTGGATTTTGTGGGGAAAGAAATGATCATTCTTCTGGTCAAAGTCCACTTTGGGTTTTTGTGTCCTGCTTGCTGAATCCCACCCACTCTGTCAATGTTCAAGACAAGGTGCTCTTCCCTCTTTGTTGGTGGTTTTACAGCTGCTACCCTGGTTATGATAAAAACACCTAATACCCATCTGTACCAGTTTTTAGGGAGCAAGGAGAAGAGGTTCTAATTCTCTTTTTACTAACCAGATGCCCAATCCCTAGTTTTGCATCCAGAGGCAAGCCCTCAAGTGTATTGTGTACTGTTGCTGTACACTCTGTGAAAATTCAGAAATGTCAGCCATGAGTGTGAGGTCATATTCCTACTTTTTTCCTAAATGACACCAGGAAGGATGGAAAGAAGGTATTAAACTCTTCTTTCTGTTCTTCTCTGGACTTTCTCACCATCCTTTGTAAAGGTGAAGACAGAGCTGCAGCTCCATTATCTAGAAAAGCATTTCTTTGTTTCCATGTTGCTTCTATTGGAGTGATTTTATTTGGCATAATGCAGCTCTCCATAAGCCACAGAGCACATGGAGCTGCATGTGAAGGAAGGGTCTCTGGGCTGTGAAATCTTTTTTATGAGTTGTTCCATGTGGCAGTTCTAGGTCCCCATAGGAAAAGGCAAAGCTGTTCTTCTTTATTAACCTGGCGTTCAGACTACATTGATCTCATTGGCCCATATTTAATGGTAAAAAAGAAACTATTTTAATGATTTTGCAGAAAGAGTTTAAAATGGGAAGGTGATATTTTGTGACTTTTGAATGAGAAGAAGGGGAAGGCCTCTCCATTTAGGTATTGTAGGAAACAAGAGCCAAACCCATCCTGGGTTTGCCAGAGCTGCTATTCAATGAAAAGTCAGCATAGCCAGCTTTGGTTATGTTTGATTCTCTAAAACTGGGGGTTCTTCAAAATGGAAAGTAATCACAGAAAAAGAAAACAAAAAGGGAATGGAAAAACTGAATAGTCTAAAGGCATTACTTGTTTTTCTTTGGTTGTAGTTTTTTGTTTGCTTTTGGTTTTTTTAAGTGGGACAAATGATTTGTTGTTATACAAAGAGAAATGCAGATCAGAAGGGTGAAACTGAAAATATGGATAGAACAAAATATCCTATTTCCCTGTGACAGGGCCTCTTCCAGAGAGAGCAGAATAGTACCTCAAGTGGACTGATATTTATCCTGCCTCCCAGGAGATAAATAAGGATTTGAAAGAAAATGAGTGATTACTGCAATTTTCAGAGAAGGGTTGATAGAGGATTGGCTTTGTGAAGGGGCTGTTGTCTGTAACAACAGAACCTGCATTTGCACATGGGTGGGTCAGGCACTGTTGGCTTCTGGTGTCCTTGATGTTCCTATTTCCATTCTTCCTCCATCTGGGCCCTTTGTCTGCTTTTCTAGTAGGCCCTTTCCCAGTTTGTTGTGTGTGAGAAGATGTTCACCTGCTCTCCATACTCAGGTTAGCCCAAGTCACTGCATCCTGGACTTTCTCATTGTGACATTCTTCTATAATGTCATCTATTCTCCCAGCAGCTTCAGATGGTGGGAGCAGGCTCTGATTTATGTACCCAGAAGATTGTGATTTATGTCCCTACAGCTCTATTTGTGTTAATGTTTAAAAGTATTAGTACTACTAGACCTTTTTTACCTTGGATGTCCTTCATTCTTTCTTTTATTCCTTTCAGCCTTGCTTTTATTTTTCATCCTCACATTCTGTGCTTGCTCCTGGCTGCTTGCTTGCCCTGCACATGGCCAGGTACCAACAGCTCCGTGTGGTGACAAACTCTGTGTTCTCCTCAGGTGCGACATGAAAACAAGTGTGTTGCTCCTGAGAGGTGCCCATGCTTCCACAATGGAAGAGAATATTCCAAGGGAGAAACAGTGACTAAGGACTGCAACACCTGGTGAGCCACTGGAAGGGTGTTTTTTCTCTTTAAGGGGGCTGCTGTGTTTCTGATAACAACAAATTTTGTTTGCTTAAGAGATCTCTTTTGTAGAAAGCCATTTTTTGCATCACAGTAATTGCAGAGACAGCCCATTCCCTTTGCATGTTGCATAAAGATCCAATAAAATTCCTTGCAATGTCTGGCAACCTCTACCTTGTACCCTACAAATAGTTGTGTGTCCATGCAACTCCTCTGTAGGCATTAGACAGGGGATTTTGGAACACAAGATAACAATTTAGAACCTATATGCTTTGGAGTGGGAGGAATGGAGCCTGGGCTTTGTAACTAAGCTTTGCTGTTGTTTCCCTTTTTGTTGGCCCTTCAAATCAGCCCTTTTCAGCCAGAAGGGGTGGGATGCACCAGCTATAATATGATAGGAGTTCTTCAGGCAAATGATAAAGAATTAGGAAGAGACAGGGTTGACCTCTTATGTCTCAAAAGAGTGCTCTATCCATTGATATATTAAAAAAGATGAAAGTGGATGGAAAGCTCATACTTTCTTAGAAGAAAACAGTGAGTGCTCCATGTCTTTCACCATTGTCCTCCTTGGTTGCTACAAAAAGGATTTATAGGTCCAAAGGGGTGTTCTGGGCTGCTCAATTTGCATGGAGGGAAGCCCTCAGCACAGCCTTTGGTAAAGTACAGTGGGCCACTTTTGGCTTCTCCTGCACAGCACATTGGCTGCACTGGAGGGGTTTTGTTTTCCGTGTATGGGGGGAATGGTGGCTCTTTCCTTCAGAGCTCCAAGAGCCCAGGGTGTAGGACATTCAGATACCAGCAGTGTGAAAATTCTGGGGGTTTTCTGAACTCAGACTTGAGAATTTGTTATGCATTCTACCCTAAATGTCCCTGCCCAGCTCTGTGGCAACCCCAGGAGCAATGTTTGTCAGCCTCTGTATGGCTGGATGGAATTGGGTTAGAGAATCGGCACCACTGGAGAGTCCAAGGCTTGATTTTTGTTTGGTACACTGCTATTTGAATAACAGTGATTTCAAGTTTTCCATTTTTTAACTAAAAACAGTGGGGCTGCTCCTAACTAGTGTAAGTTAGCCTTGGATGAAGGTTTTCTATGGAAATACTGATCTCTCAGTGTTTTGTTTCATTTCTTTCCTTTGCAACTACATATAACACAGTGAATCCATGTACTGTAATTAAACCTGTGAAAAAATAGGCTTGAAAGGGAAAAAGATGGACAAGAAGTTGATGTTTTTGTCTAGACACATATTCTATAACATGCTTACATTGCATTTAGGTAAAAGTGACCCAGCTAAAAAACATGCACCATAAGAATTTTATTGAAACAAGAAGACTGCAGAGTGAAACTCCTCAGTGTGAAGAAATTTGCAGGAATCCTCACAATAACCATGATCAGCCTTTTTATTTTCAATTATTCTTATAATCTTTGTAGTCATAACCATGTTGCTTCATCCTCATAACTGCTCATTTAATTCTGGATATACCATTGTAAGTTATATTTCCTCAAATATATACAATGTCCTTCCAATATCAAGGTCAAGGAAATGTTAGAAATCAGCCTTTTTCTCATTGATAAAAAGTTCTCCCTCAAATTTTAGGTGTTTTTCATGAATGTGAAAGTAAAATTGGAAATAAGGTTCCTTCAAAAATGTCATTAGGGATTTTTTTGAACTATGTGACTTTGAAAAGCTTCCTGATAGTTCTCAAAAAATATCAAGTCAAATGTCATTTTTAAAGCGATATAGGAAATTACTATTGCTTTGAGAATTAATAAGGATTGAGAGTCTGCATTTTGGAGGTCAAGATCTTCCTTTTCTTTTGTTTTTTGCTTTTTGTACTGCTGTTGCAGGAGTTCTCATTCTCACTTGTTCTTAGCCAGATGTGAACACCTGCAAAGGCAATATATGAGCCAGAGGTGTCAGATTTGGCGTTTACATCCGACTTGACATATGGGAGACCCTAATTCATGAACAACGGAATGTCTCCAAGCCTAAGCCAGTGGCAAACCTTCTGTTATGCAACGTATTGGGAATTCATTGTGGAGCTCAATGAAAATTTTGGAGTCACACTTGTGCAGCAGTGCAGAGCAGAAATTTTGCTAATCTGAATTTAACCACCCCACGTCCCTCATAATCTGTCCATGTGCATATTTACAAAATCTTGCTCTTGTCTGACTGTTAGCAGAGAATTCATAGAGGAGAGAGGGAAAGAGGTTCTGTGTTACTGAAATTGCATTCTTTTGAAGAAAATGTCTTGCATAATATTTGCACAATATGATGTGAAATGTTACCAAGATTAAATAATGTCTATGCTCAGGTTAAGGCATTATTAGAGAACTCAGTTCAGTGCCCAGTTTTTTTCTTTGGGGCAGAAATTTGATTTTGGGAAAGTACTTCAAGTTTTTTGTCCCTCAGTTTTTATGTCTGTAAAGCATGGATAGAATTCCTCTTTCCTTGCCCTCACAGAGCTTGATTAGAAAATTTCTGGAGCAGTGATGATGTCCATGTGCATTTGTGGAGTATTTAATGTGTGAATGCTTTTCCATCTCCAGCAATTTATTGCTTATTAATTATTAAATTATTATTATTAGATATTGTGTCGAATGGTATTCTAACTCTCCACTGATTTGGGATTTTATTTTATTTGCTCAGTCTTTTGCCAGTTACCAAATTAATTTATTTCACTGATCAAAACCCTGTGGATGTCAAGGGAAAGTTCCCCTTTCATATTTACAGCTTCTGTAGTGAGGCTGTGGTCTTTCAGGATACCTCTGGAAATGGGCAAGAATTATGGATGCTCTGTTTTACTGAAAGGGTACTTGGAGCAGAGCAGCATATCCTAAATAAAATTCTAGTATAAAAGACTCTGTCCTGACCTATTTTGTAACAGGGAAATTCAAACCATGCAGAGTCCTACATGCAGCTAGTAAGAAACAGAGAAACACATTGCTTATTCATTTAATCTTAATGCATTATTTGTATTTATGTACCCACTGCTAACATATGCTGATTTATGTTAATGAGAGAGCATCTCATCTGGTAGTAGAGAGCTCCTGGAGCAGAGACTGTGGCACTTTGACTTTGCCTGAAGCACTTTGCATTCTCTTGCTTGTTATTTCCATTGAGTTAAGGATAAATGTCACTGCCTGCTTTTCTCTGTTACAGTGTGTGCCAGGGGAGGAAGTGGGAGTGCACCAAAAATCAGTGTGATGGCACCTGCACTGCTATTGGTACAGCTCATTACTTGACATTTGATGGATTGAAATACAAGTTTCCAGGAAACTGCCAATATGTGTTAGCTCAGGTAAGAGCATGTCAAATGCTAAAGCTGCCTGATCAGATAAAAAGAGTTTTACAACAGGTTAGAAGACCAGTGTTTGGATAAATCACAGTTAACTATTTCTAATTGCTAAGCCAGATGTATAGTAGAGAAGAATAGAGCTTATGAATATCTTCAGAGATGTCTAGAGAGTTTTGAAGAGTGCATTGTGTTCTACAGGAATCAGGCTGTCATGTGCCCAGCTGGCCATCCTGAACCTTACGAGAGCACCTTGGTACAGAGCAGAGCTGTCTGAATCCCATCTCTAAAGTGGAATTGTGGCTATCCATAAATCAATGTTTTCTTCTGTTCCTCTTTATCCTGTAGTGGTAGCTTGCTGTCTGGCTGAGGGAGACAAGGAATTCTCAGTGAGCCTTCCCTAAATGCACCCAGAGCACAGGCTCTGCTCATTCTCAGCATGGTCCCTGTCTTTTTCCATGCACCACCTGCTGTGAGTCCCCTGGCAATATCCATGTTCCTCGCAGCAAGAAGGAGAGGAGATTAAAGACAGAGCACACTAAAACCAACTTTTTTGGTTTTTGATTTGTGGAAGCAGGCAGAATTCAGAGTTAACTGAGATAAAGCCTTATTTACATGCAAATTATCATGTGTTTAAAAAAGTGCGTGCAAACAAGGATTTATCTGAAAATTTGGTCTAAAGCTAGATGGCTTCACTGCTGATTGATAACAATATTCTACAGTTAGAGTGTGAAGTGTTTCTTGGGTGGGCTACTATTTTCCCCACAGAGTCCTCATGAGGCACATTCCTCCTTGCAGTTCTCCTTAGGGAGAAAGGTGTGATCAACCTGCCTCTGCCTGGCTCTTTGAAATATGCTCTCACCTTGTTGCCAGCTGGATTATTTCTGAGGAGTGATTGCTTTGCCACTACTGAGAGCTCTGTGTAAAGGTCTTATGGGCAACAATATCATACACTACTACAAAACTACTTAAAATGGATTTTAGATCTGTTTTCCTTAAATGACAGACACAGAGAGCTCCACACAGGGCCTTTTTCTTAAAAGTTGTATACTGAAAAAAATAACACAACCAAAAAATAAACTCTAAAAGGCCAGAGAGATATGAGTCATCATATGAATGTCATATGAACTCTTCAAGGATCTCAGAAATATTGGATTTATAAGAAAATCAATACATTAAGCTGTCTGTGTATTCAGATGTGCCCATCATACATCTTTAAATATGACAGATGCTGTAACGTTGTGGATTCTCCCTGCCAGAAAATACTCTCCAAATTATGCACGTGTGTGTCACTTGTAGAGTGTGCCTCACTCTTTAAGGGATGGAACACATGAATATCAGTGCTAAGCATAAACTAAATGAACATGGGAACAGTTGGCATGCCAGTATACATCCTATTTATCACAGATTACACAGTGCTGTTTGAGGCTTCTTTTTTCTCTGTGTTTTTCCCTGTATGTGTTTTTCAAATACTCTGTATTACTGACTCATTTATTTTCTTTTCTGATAGGATTTCTGCAAGGGTGACTCTGGAACATTCCAGATACTTGTTTCAAATGAAGGTTGTGGCTTCACTGGAGAAAAGTGCACCAAAAGGGTTATCATTATGTATGAAGGAGGGGAAATAGAGCTGTTTAATGGAAATGTAAGTACTCTTTCTCTACTCTTTCCTTCCTATTTTTTTGGGAAAAGAATTTAAAATTGTTCACTAAGCTGAGGCATGAATGACCTCACACTCAGGGGTTCTTGATCATAAAATGAACAGATTAGCAGGATTATATTTATCCATTTTGCTGTTTTGGTATTTCTGCTTGGTGCCAATCACTTTATCTCAGATAACCATGAAATGGTTTGGGTTGGAAGAGACCTGAAAGATTACCCAATTCTACTCCCCTGCCACAGGCAGGGACACCTTCCACTTTCCCCGGTTGCTCAGAGCTCCATCCAGACTCATGTGGAACACTTTCACGGATGGGACAGCCACAGCCAGCTGCTCTGGGCAACCTGTGCCAATTAACATTGTTNGGGCCTCACCACCCTCACAGGAAGAATTTCTTCCTAACATCCAATCTAACCCTCCTCTCTGTCAGTGTGAGGCCATTCCCCCTTGTCCCACTCCAGCCCCTTGTCAAGAGTTTCTCTCCATCTCTTTAGTAGCCTGTTTAGCTACTGGAAGGCTGCAATAAGGTCTCTCTGGAGCCTTCTCTTTTTCTCTTCAGGCTGGATAATTCCCACTTTTTCAGTCTGTTTTCACAACAGAGGTGCTCCAGCCCTCTGATCATCTTGGTGGCCTTCTCTGTACTCATTCCAGCAGCTCCACATCCTTCATATGTTGGGTGCCCCAGACCCTTTCTAAACATGAGAAAATAGGCTTTTNGGCACATTCCTCCTTGCAGTTCTCCTTAAGGAGGAAGGTGTGATCAATCTGCCTCTGCCTGGCTCTCTGAAATATGCTCCCACCTTGATGCCAGCTGGATTATTTCTGAGGAGTGATTGCTTTGCCACTACTGAGAGCTCTGTGTAAAGGTCTTATGGGCAACAATATCATACACTACTACAAAACTACTTAAAATGGATTTTAGATCTGTTTTCCTTAAATGACAGACACAGAGAGCTCCACACAGGGCCTTTTTCTTAAAAGTTGTATACTGAAAAAAATAACACAACCAAAAAATAAACTCTAAAAGGCCAGAGAGATATGAGTCATCATATGAATGTCATATGAACTCTTCAAGGATCTCAGAAATATTGGATTTATAAGAAAATCAATACATTAAGCTGTCTGTGTATTCAGATGTGCCCATCATCCATCTCTAAATATGACAGATGCTGTAACGTTGTGGATTCTCCCTGCCAGAAAATACTCTCCAAATTATGCACGTGTGTGTCACTTGTAGAGTGTGCCTCACTCTTTAAGGGATGGAACACATGAATATCAGTGCTAAGCATAAACTAAATGAACATGGGAACAGTTGGCATGCCAGTATACATCCTATTTATCACAGATTACACAGTGCTGTTTGAGGCTTCTTTTTTCTCTGTGTTTTTCCCTGTATGTGTTTTTCAAATACTCTGTATTACTGACTCATTTATTTTCTTTTCTGATAGGATTTCTGCAAGGGTGACTCTGGAACATTCCAGATACTTGTTTCAAATGAAGGTTGTGGCTTCACTGGAGAAAAGTGCACCAAAAGGGTTATCATTATGTATGAAGGAGGGGAAATAGAGCTGTTTAATGGAAATGTAAGTACTCTTTCTCTACTCTTTCCTTCCTATTTTTTTGGGAAAAGAATTTAAAATTGTTCACTAAGCTGAGGCATGAATGACCTCACACTCAGGGGTTCTTGATCATAAAATGAACAGATTAGCAGGATTATATTTATCCATTTTGCTGTTTTGGTATTTCTGCTTGGTGCCAATCACTTTATCTCAGATAACCATAAAATGATTTGGGTTGGAAGAGACCTGAAAGATTACCCAATTCTACTCCCCTGCCACAGGCAGGGACACCTTCCACTTTCCCCGGTTGCTCAGAGCTCCATCCAGACTCATGTGGAACACTTTCACGGATGGGACAGCCACAGCTGCTCTGGACAACCTGTGCCGGGGCCTCACCACCCTCACAGGAAGAATTTCTTCCTAACATCCAATCTAACCCTCCTCTCTGTCAGTGTGAGGCCATTCCCCCTTGTCCCACTCCAGCCCCTTGTCAAGAGTTTCTCTCCATCTCTTTAGTAGCCTGTTTAGCTACTGGAAGGCTGCAATAAGGTCTCTCTGGAGCCTTCTCTTTTTCTCTTCAGGCTGGATAATTCCCACTTTTTCAGTCTGTTTTCACAACAGAGGTGCTCCAGCCCTCTGATCATCTTGGTGGCCTTCTCTGTACTCATTCCAGCAGCTCCACATCCTTCATATGTTGGGTGCCCCAGACCCTTTCTAAACATGAGAAAATAGGCTTTTCTTGTCAAAGCCGGTTTGCAGCAACTTGAAGTGCAAGGAAGAGCTAAGAAATGACTCACTTGTGACTAGTAAAACATCAGAGCTAATTTAGCAATCTGAAGGACTAAGTGTACATCCACAAAAACAAAAAGTCATTGTTCAAACAAGTTGATACTGAAGTGTCAGTTGCCCTGTTGTCAGTGTGCTTTGCCCTGTTAAATTGCTGGATGGAATATCCATCTGCCTATATTCTTCTTTTTCCTCCCTTTTGCTACAAACAAGCATGGAAGAATTGACAGAGAATTGCTTCCATCTCCCATGTCCCTTCCCAGCAGGAAAAGAGCTTTCCAGAGGGCAGAGTTCAGCCCTTTGCCTTGAGCACTGTAACAATTCATGGTGCCTGTGAGCTCAAGCCTTGCAGAGCTGCAGTGGGTCATTGTTTTAGTCACTGCCTTTTCAGCAGTCCCATGCTCTGAGCTGGCATCTGGACCAGAGATTTGCAGAATGTTCCCAGTGAAACGTGAAACCTCTCTGCATTTGCTTGTTTTGGGTTAACAGACAAAGCTGTACCAGGTTTGTTTCCTGCTTTGGCAGGAACACAAAAACATGACCTTTATTAAAGGTGTCTGTGCAGTGCACCTTGATAGCATGGGATCCATGCAAGCTTTTGGGTGCTGCAGGAATAAATACAAGACATATTTGTTGTCCAATTCTTTATTTCTACTGCTGGAGACTCCCCGACTTGGGTGAGGGTGAATAGCAGTGCAGGGATCATTCCATGGAGCTGGGCTTTGCCTGAAAACTTCTTTAGGGGACAGATTTTCAGAAAAGCTGTGATTCCATTTGGATATGTAAGAAAGGGCCAGAAGAAAACAGCAGGTGGTTTAGGCATCCAGCAGCTCCAGCATCAGAGGGTGTTTGGTTCCTAAGAGAAACCTGTCCTTGTAAGACCTAGGTGTGTATTACAGCACTGTCCACATGACCCTGAGTGAATTTTTAGTGGTCTTTTCAGAGAGTTTAAGGCTCAGTGTAATAATATCTAGAACAGGTTTGCTTGGAAATAACAACAACCAAAAAAGTCATGAAGGAAAACCAACTGACATGGAGATTCTTAGGCAAATTCTTATTCAGTGATGACTTTCTATACTCTTTTTCCACAAAAAAAGACCTTAGAAACAAGCAGAAGAATCAGGTGGGGTTTTTTTGGCCATTAAGATGTTTCCAATTAACATTGTTTCAAGATGATATATTTTGAGAGCAGCTTCTACTGCTGCTGGTAAATGGGGGGTTTAATTGACATGTTGCAGTTCTGGCTGACATTTACAAAAAAAATGCAATAATTTTTGCTTTTCTGAAACAAATCTGAAAGTTTGCAAGGTCAAAAGTTTATGACTTCATGGTTGGGCAAAAAGCCTCCATAAACATAAAAATTCTGTAATTTAGGTCAACCTCTCAGCTCAACTTTGTCCTCTTATGTTTTTTGGAACCCTCTGAATTTGGAAAGACAAAGACTACTCTAGAATTTTAAGTGGTCAAGTGACTATACTGTGTAGTAATATGTTGGACATAGGAGAAAGTTAAAAAGCTTTCAGTACTTAAAATATCTTTTAATGTCTTCTATAAAGACATTGAAGACCTTCTTTAAGAAATCCATGGAAGATATAAACTGTCTTATCTGGGGTAATTTTTTCTGGTGATAACTCAGAGATTAAAAGAATTGAATTATGGTGCTGAGCTTTTACTGAATTAAGCAAGAAAAAATAGTGGAATAAGGAAATATTTTGCTCTCAAAGTAGGGGAGTGGATAAATGATTTCTGGGCTCTTCTCTCTCCCTTACATTAATTGCTATTTGTACTGATTGAAAGTTTTCATCTGCCTCTTCCAGGACTAAGCAGTTGTGCACTAATGGTGCTTAAAGTAACAGCCATGCCAGACTTTCCAAATGTGGTTAATAATCCTATTAGAGCTCCCATTGAAAGGGAATTGTGGTGTGAAAGAGAGCATTTTAAATCAATCTCTTAAATTCTTAGTAGCTGGAGGCAGTGAATTTGCAGCCAGATGCAAAAAGAACGAGGCACACATGGGAAGGGAAAGTGATGGAAAAAATGAATAGACACTGAAAGGAATCTCTCTGGATTTTTCCTGTTGGTGTAGTTGGCTGGGAATAAAGTCCCTTCTGACTCCAGAATAAGACTGGTCTTTTAGAGGCCACTGATATGTGTGGTTCTTTCAGTTCTCATTACACTGGAACCAGAAGGACAGAATTGTTAGATTTTCTAAAAAGCTGAAATAAAAAAGCCCAAACCAACATGTAATCATTCAGTGAACCAATGACCAATATTAAACTATAATTAATTGAGTATACCCTGTCTTGATCAGCCCTGCTTCATATGTTGGCATCTGTGTGTTATACCCTGGGACCACATTCAAAGACTTTGAAAATGGGATGAGATTGAAATACTTTACTTGTGTCTCAAATTTCTGGCTTTCTCTGGAGGATCTGGGTAGTGTATGGAAACTCTCTGGAGTCCAGAACACCATGATTGGAGGCACCTGTTAACATGTGCCACTTGGAAAATCACCTACCTTAAATAATAATTAGAGACACTGCTGATAGCACAATGTGTTTCTCTCATTCAGGTAAACATCAGGGTACCTCCCAAGGGTGAAAATGATAATTTAGATGTCATCAAGTCTGGCCGTTATTACATTGTTTTGCTGGGCAAAAGCATCAGTGTGACCTGGGACCTGGCCATGGGAGTCTCCATTATCTTAAAAGGCAATTTCAGAGTAAGTGTTTTTTGCTTCACATCTTATTCTCACTAAAGAATGCACTTAAACTGTTTCTGAGGAACAGCTTTTTCTTTTTTTCTTTAATTTTTTTTAAATGTAGATTTTCATGGAATATTAGGCACTTGTTCAAAAATGGAGGGGTTGGTTGGCAATTCTGTAGCACTGCCTTGTTTTCCTGGTTGTTCAACTCTAAGGGCCAAATCCTGGGTCATTGGAGATGAGTTATGACAGAAAGGATGGGTGTTGTGGAGCCTCAGAGTAACCATGCCTTGAGGGATTTCTTCTGCATTCAAAAAGAAAAGCATAAGGAGCCAAATTTACTGGTGATGGTGATAGACTAGTGATCTCCAAAAATAAAATGGGATTGTAGGGACACACTCCAAACAGAACCACTGGGCACTGCTGATTAGAGCAGTCCTGATTTCTGGAGTCCTTGGGGACAGTGTGGTCCTGCTTTCAGCAAAGCAGGGTGGGAATGGGGGCTACATATTCTGTGAGAGAGATTGTGTCTGTTTTAGTGGCATTGGCAAGGCTGTGGGTGATCCTGTTTTTAAATCTCATGGCATTAAAGCACCAGGCTAAAAAGACTTCTTAACAAAATCCTAAGCTGGTCTACAGATGTACCATTAATGTTTTCTGTGTTTCTTTCTCTGCAAGGATCAAGTGTGTGGTCTGTGTGGAAATTTTGATGGAATCCAAAACAATGATTTGACCAGCAGCAGTGAACATCTTGAAGTAGATCCAGTTGACTTTGGGAATTCTTGGAAAGTTAATTCCCGCTGCGCTGATGTTGTAAAGGTGATTGTGAATGAACTGTGAAAACTAATTAGTATGGGTTACTAGTATCCTAGTTATAGTATCACTGAAGAGTAGGCAAAGAGCTTTGAAAGGATTAAAATAAGCAGAAATTAACTCCTTCCCCCATGTTTTTGCCAAATAATATTATTTCTTTAAATCTGGTAAAAGGTCGATTAACTTATCTAAAGCTTCTGAGCTGCCTGGCTTCAGAGGAATGTTCAAATAGCCAATTTTATGGTAGAGACTGTTTCTACAGTTATCCAGCCCAGATGCTGGAAATCCAGCTATCACTGGAAATCTCATTTTAGAGTTTATTCTGATAATTTTTAGTTGGGGAAGTTTGCATAAAAATTTCATTTTTCCCTATTCCAATTTCTCTATCCCATAACTTAGTCTGTCCATTACAAACCATGGAATGCACAAGTTAATTTCTTACTATATGATTCTCTCTCTTTTTATTTTTTTTTTTTTAAGAGAGCATTCAGTTTTTATTTTCAGGTTGGAAAGGCTTGAACAGAAAAAGCAGGATATAGTAGGGGATGGGAGACCTTATTGCCATCCATCATTGCATGCGAATTTTGGGGAGAGTAGCTGCTTTCTGAAAGTGTTATCTGTGTCCCAGTGCTGGACATTTCTTGGGGTACTAATTATATTACACATAAGAGTCTACTTCCACTTTTCAAATACAGAGTTTTGAAAGAATGAAATTGAATAATAAATTTGTATGTAGCTGACAAAGCCCAAAGTTAAAACTTCAGGGTACAAGTAAGAGCTGGAGAAAATCAAGGAGGCGATCTACTCTGCTGCAGCAGGATCTCTATGGGCTGTACAACAGGTTGAAATTTTACTCAAAGAAACAATTTCCTTTGCTAGTGAGTCTCTTACTTCAATTTGAAGAGTCTCAAGGTCCTGAAGACATGGCTAATGCAATCTCTGCTTGTCTCTTACAATATTAAGCCCAACCTGGAACAGACCTTGATGTCTCCACTGTGTGGTGGAAACATAGTAAAGCAGATGATGGTAGAAACATCCTGCAGCATTTTGTCTGGAAGTGTCTTTGAAGAATGCAGAAAATTGGTGAGTATTGGGTCACATGTTTCATGTTCTTCAATGCTGCATGATCTGAGCTGGCACTGATTACAGCTGAGGGGAAAAGTGTGGTTGTGCTGACAGCACATGGGACTTGGTGGAGGCTGGCTGGTGTTCTCATCTCTCACCTTGTCCTGTGGCTGATGCTTTATGGGAAAACACACCTATTAAGCTATGAAATAACTTCTTCCCAAGGGAAATTTTACTGTACAGTCCAGAGACTGCACATGAAGTGAAGCCTAAGGGTTGAGATTTGAGGGAAGGGGATGCTGAGCCAATGAAATGCAGTTCTGGCTTTGTTATACCCAAGCTCCTGCATGAGAGGGATGGGGACAAGGCTTAAAAATATTAAGATCACAAACTGCAGTCCTTTCTAGCATCAACAGAAATATTTGCACTGATTTATGTGGCACCTTAACCCTTGGCTAGTGGAGCAGCCAAACCCCCCCTGAAGGTCAACATGTACAGGAAGGAGATGAAGAGACTCAGAGTGTCCTGTGCCCTGTGTTTCTCTCTTGTAGGTGAATCCAGAGCCCTACATTGACATTTGCCTGTATGACACCTGTGCTTGTGAGTCTGTTGGGGACTGTGCGTGTTTCTGTGACACCGTTGCAGCGTACGCGCACGCCTGCGCGCAGAAAGGGGCTGCTGTTCACTGGAGGTCACCGACTCTGTGCCGTAAGTACGGAAAACACCAGAAAGAACTGGGTGAAAACATTCAGAGTTTTGGCTCAGACTGGTCAGATTTAGCTCTGCTCCCACTGACACCCAGAGAATTCCATGCTAATGGGGCTGGGCTAACAGCTCTGTCTGACACTCCCACTTCCTGTTCTATTTCTGTACCTGGAAAACCCATTCCATCAACTGGGAGATGTAATAGCCTGTGGTACAAAATCTAGAGGAAGAAATAGTTTCAGTAATATATATGTACATGTGCATTAATTAAAGGTTGCAGTTTGGGTTTGTGCTGCATTTGCTATTATCAAACCTAAGAGTTTCTGGTCTAGAGCAAGTATTTCATTGTGTGAAAAAAGATGTAAGTGTGAAGAGGTGGCCTGCCCTGATTAGTCAACAATTAGTCAAACAATAATGTAGGAAAAGAAATATCTTTATATAAAAGTGGAAGTCTTTCTTTTTCTAGATATATGTGATCCACTTTGTACAATGTTTGGTGCCATAATTCTAAGAGGCATGGTGGATATACACTCTGGTTTGACTTTTTTTTTTTTTTGCCTCTCATTCTATCCCTGCATAGCACAAAGCTGTGAGGACCTGAATAAACAGGAATTAGATTATCAATGTGAATGGAGATATAACACCTGTGGACCTGCTTGTCCTGTCACATGCCAACACCCCCAGGCTTTGGAGTGTCCTCTGCAGTGCGTGGAAGGATGCCATGTGCACTGTCCTCCAGGTAACTCCGTCTTTTGATTTAAATAAACAGCTTTTCCTCTTCTTAACAGGTTTACTGGTGTGTTTTCACCACAATTCCTTACTGCCTGAGGAGGAAGGTGGTTGAGCATCTTGGTTTGGGTTTGTGAAATGGGCACAGTGTGTGGAGGGAAGGATGTGGTGCACAAAAGAGGAGGATGAACCCTGGCCAGCAAGGATGAGAGAGGATGGGAACAGCTTGATGAGACTGTAGCATTAGGGGCTGCATGAAAACAGAGATTGTTGACTCTGTGGTCAAAGTAGGATATAAATTTGTGCTGGAAATCAATAAAATTATCTGCTTCAGCTACAGCAGTGAAACCCATTGTCTTCACCTGCTTATTACCTCCAAGATGCTCCTGAGAGTGCCCAGCTTGCATCCCCCCATGAGCATCAGCTTCCAGCTTAACTATTCCAACAACTACCTAGTAGAAAAGAGAAAGAAAAAAATATGGGAATATGGGACAGGGAGAAGAAACAGAGGAAGGGAAGCAAATAAAGTGTTTTAAGACCCAACCCCTAGTAGCTATCCTGGGCCCTGGTATTTCAATCAGAACAAGGAAGGGGATAGGAGGAGAAATAAATAATATACATGTAAAATGGGAAGTGCCATTTTCCCCTGATGTTACTGATACCCTGACACCTTCCACGCTTTGTTCTAAAGATATATTTACCTTTTGTATGTTGCTGGCTGTTGCAGGTTAAGTGGTTTCAATATCTAAATAAAAGCCATTATGAGGGAAGGAGATACTTCTGTGTCAAGTTGGCGGTGGCCACAACACCAAGCAGAGTATTCAGGGGGTTTGAGCCCACCTCAGAAGCACTGCTTTGTTTTTAACCCCATGATTAGTTTTACAGTTCATGACAACTGGCATCTTTACACTGCTCTGCTCTTTTGAAACAGGGAAAATACTTTATGAGCTGTCCCTGGATTGTGTCAGTCCAGAAGACTGTCCTGTGTGTGCAGTTGGAGATGACAGGATCCCGCATGGAAAGAGATTAGTTTTGAACAGAGATGATCCGCAGCACTGTCAATCTTGGTATGATGGGGTTGTGTAGGATGAAAGTGTCAAGGATGAAGAACATCCTCATGAATAAGTCCATGGATGTAACTTTAAATATACCACACAAAAAGAAGCTTGGAAACCATCTTTTATGTCAATATCCCTTCACAGAGAACCCAGAGCTGAAGTTTTTCAGTGACAGTGGTAGGGGTTATAGGATGTCAGCTGAATTGAAGCAAGTGAAATCCATAAATTCCTTTCAAAAAAGGAATTTTTCCCGTGTGTAGGTGGCCTTACTGGCTTCAGATGCTCCACTTCTTTTTGTGCAACGTGTGATTCAACATCAATAAAGCTGTCAGACTCCTTCCTTCTGCCAGCGCTAAAAAATTCCTGTGTGAGTGCAAGATCTGAATGTGCACTTGGTCTAGAACTTGCTGAGATTATTAGCAGTTGGAATTGTGTCCCATTACTGGAAAACCAATTTCCATGAGCTATTAAGGTGATACCCGTGGTCTGATCCTGCAGACTTTTCCAGATAGGATGAAATGAATGGCAGGGAGGGTGATGCTGTGCACTGTGCAGGATGAGGGCCTTCAGCTGCAATGCAGCAGAGACTGTTTGCATTTTATTTAATGCCCCATGGCATATTATGAAAATGTGTCAGTCTCTGGATTCCTGGACCATGGATGGATATTTTCGCTAGTGCCTTATAATGCTGTGAATAGAGTTTTCCAACTTGTAAATTGCTCAGAATTAATGGAAACTGAGTTGTAAAACTGCAGCAGCTATTATCCCAGACCAACACCTTAGCGCCAAACCTGAACCTCACAGAAGCTCAGAACTGGTACAAACTTACAATTCCTGGTCTCAAGCCAGGGCTAGTGTGCAACTGAGCTATGAACCGAAGGCATGAGACTGTTAGGCTGATCAATTAAATACATACTTTTAAACAATATGCGTGAAGACTCCTGGATTCCATCAAAAGGTCAAAAAAGAGCCTTCTTAAATGAGTCTCTGTTCTCTAATTTTGCAGTTCTTAATAATAATTTATCTTAAATGTTGATACACTGGCTGCTGCTCACAAAAGATTTCAGAACATTAGGAAAACTTACCTCACTAGGGAAACATCCTTTTGCATAGCTGTCACCTAATTTAGATGCCTACACCATCTGTACAAACAATAGAAAATATTGCACAAAAATGAACTTCATAGCAAACATCCAAAGGAAATTGGAAACTAGAAGAGTCTCACTCATATTAGGATTAGAATAATAAATCTTCTGTAGCTGTATGTTAATGCCAAAAGTAGCTGTGTATTCTGCAATTAAGAAGACACTAAAATGAGCTTGAAAAGAACATAACAATTGAATTAAGAGAAATGAAGATGCCATGCATAGAGTGAAATATTTTCCTGGAAAATGGCACCTTCTTCCAGTATTGACTCACATAGTTTGTACATCCTGGGTTTTCTCTGGCAGTGAAAACAAGTGTTTTTTGGTGGTTGCTCTTTTGTAACCTTTTCCTGCTCTGTTCCTTGGACTGTCCAGTAAGACAAAGAGAATATATGGATTGGTTCTGTTCCACCCTGTGCCTGAGCGCAGTCACATTTTTTCCTCTGAGAAGCAAGGATGGTCAGAGGGCTGGAACACCTCTCCTGTGAGGAAAGGCAGAGAGAGATGGGATTGTTCAGGATGGAGAAGAGAAGGCTCTGGGGAGATCTCTTTGTGACCTTTCAGTGCTTCAGCCTATGAGGAAGATGGGTACAAAGTTTTTAGCAGGGCCAGTTGGGGCAAAACAAGGGGTGATGGTTTTAAGCTAAAGGATGCTCAATTAATATGAGATATAAGGAAGAAGTTTTTTACAAAGAGGTTGGTAAAACACTGGCACACATTGCCCAGAGTGGTGGTGGATGTCCCATCCCTGGAAATATTTCAGGTCAGGCTGGACAAGGCTCTGAGCAACATGATTTAGTTGAACATGTCCCTGCTCATTGCAGGAGAGTTGGACTAGATACACTTTAAAGATTTCTTCCAGCCCATACTCATCTGTAATTCTAGGAAGTAAGGAGAAACATGCAGCCAGGAATTAGAAGGGCAGAAGTGTTAAAGATGGATAAATAATAAATGAGATCATAAAAGGAGGAGAGTGACAGAGGTGAAGAAGCTCATGGTGGTGCAGAAGGATGAATACTGGAAAAGGCAGAGACAGGGGAGGAAAGGAAAACTGGGAGCTGAGCTGGAAAGGGGGAGGGAAAAATGTACTAATGGAGGTGAGTAGAAATGGTGAGGGAAGACATAGGACTAAAAAGAGAACATGTATGGTTGAAGTAAAGCATTTAATATGAGAAACTGGAGTGAAAAAGAAATCATTGTAAATAATAGGAAGATAAGAGAGACATAAGAAACAGTGGAGAATCAATATGTGCCAAAGCTGTATCCAAACCGAAATGAAGTCAGGAAAAAAAACCCACCAGAAACGTAGAGCACTTTAGAAGTAGAAAAAAAGAGATTGTTTATTTCAGTAAGGTTAAAATCTGTGTAAACCTGGGCCCTGCACAGAGTTTGCTGAGTCATAGCAGAGGTAAAACATCTCTTCTATTGTAGGATTTTATTTGGTGTTAGCTGCCTGCAGTTTGCCTCATGTTTTGGTTCCTTGTGAAGCAAACCAGTTCAGTCCACCAGTGGCCTGTAGGTTGCTGTACTGCTGATGCTCAGTGGTTCCTAAACAGTTTCCAGACACAGATTTTACTCCTTCTGTCAAAGACTGTTCTAAGGAGTTTGCTCTGACAAACACACCGTAGTTGGTCATGTTTCCTGGATCTAAACAAACATCCATGAACACAGAGAATTTAGGTGCACAATACCATGTGGGAAGTTGTGGGGAATTGGGGTGGGGGAAAAAACCAATTATTCACATCATGTTTTGGTTTCATTGTGGTTTTGAGATGTTTGATTTTGTTTTGGTGTTCTTTTATAATGTGTGGATGACTTGTTGTTATAAGCATTGCTTTTTACAGTTTGATGTTTTTCTGATTTGATGATTTTTGTAGCCTGTGTGAAGGGAAGAACTTAACCTGTGTGGATTGTGAGCCCATGGACAACACCCTGACTCTGACAACCCCTATTCCAGAGGAGGACATTGAGCTACCAGCCAGTGCATACTCATGCAGCAAGATGATGGACTTGGCCTTCCTGATTGATGGCTCCAGTAAACTCTCAGAAGAGGACTTTGAACAGCTGAAGACTTTCATAATTGGCGTGATGAAAAAACTCCACATCTCCCAGAAAAAAATCCGAGTGTCAATTCTGGTGTATAGGGCTGGTCCCACCATCTATCTTAACCTTAGAGATATCAAAACAAATTCCCAGATGAGAAAAATTGTCCAGAACATAAAATACACAGGTGATAAAGAAGCATCTGTCTATGAGGTCTTTAAATACACTGCATTGCATGTGTTTGGAAAAGCAGAGAGAACCAATGCTGCCAAAATTGCAGTGCTATTTATAGCAAGCAGGCCTCAAAAAAAAATCCGTGACATGCTTGGGTTTTTGAAAGGTAGAGATATCACAGTAATGCCTGTGGGGATTGGGCCACATATCAATGTGGAGCAAGTCAAGTTCATGGCAAAAATGTTTCCAGGTAGCAGAGCCTTCCTAGTGAGCAATGTGTTGGAGCTAATGGATGAGAGAGATTTCCTCATTGATCACCTGTGTGATCTTGGACCTGAAGAAAGTCTTCTGTTACCAGCTACATCTGCTCCAAACATGGCCAGTGTCATGTTTCCCCCTTTGGGACTCACAACCCCACCACCTCTTTTAGAGAAGTCCCATCCCAACAGGCTGGATATTGCTTTTATTGTGGAAGGATCTGACAAGGTCGGGGAGGAAAACTTCAATAAAGCCAAGAAGTTCATTGAGAAAGTGGTCACAGGAATGAACGTGGGACAGGAAAATATCCACGTTACAGTCATGCAGTATTCAGATACTGTCAGCCTGGAGTATTCCTTTACGGAAATACAATCAAAGGAAAAAATTATTGAGAAAGTGAGGAGTATACCCTACCAGGGAGGGACGGCTACCAACACTGGCAATGCCCTCGATTATATTTCCAAACACACATTTACATCAGTGAATGGGGGCAGGCAAGATGTTCCTCACTTGGTATATATGGTGTCATCCAGTCCTTCCACTGATGTTATCACACGACCTCCCAGGAGCATAAATGTTATTCCCATAGGCATAACCCCTGGTGCCAACATCCAAGAGCTCAGAAAGATCAGTCAGCCTAATGACCCAATTATCTTGAATAGTTACAACAGACTTATTGAAGAGGCACCCGAATTAGTGCTGCAGTCGTGCTGCTCTCGTGGGATGAGATTTTGGACTGAAATTACAGGTAAGGTTGGATGAATTTTCTGTGTGATTTCTTCTCTCCTCTGTGCATCACTGAAATTTAAAGGGTTCCCTTATCTGGTTTGATTCTTGCTGTCATAACTCCAAGGAAGGGCTATTTANAATTACAGGTAAGGTTGGATGAATTTTCTGTGTGATTTCTTCTTTCCTCTGTTGGGTCTCCTCTGTTTACCCTGTGCATCACTGAAATTTAAAGGGTTCCCTTATCTGGTTTGATGTCTTGCTGTCATAACTCCAAGGAAGGACTATTTATCTTCTCTTGAGGCTGAGGATGCCAGCCCAGCTCTGCAGTCTGTTTTCTGTAGGCTCAAAGTCCTTGTTTCCTTTTGTCAGCAAAGTACAGCAGCTTCCACACAGGTTGGAGAGTGCCAGAAGAAAAACATTCTCCTGTCTTTATTATTACACTTCTTTGCTTAGAATAATGTAAAATCATACTTCCTCTTTTGTGAAGAGACATTCCTGGGTTTTTCACATACTTTTTTTTGTTTGTTTGTTTGGTTTGCTTAGGGGTGAGGAGGGTATTCTGTGGTTTTTGTTTATTTTTGTTTTGGTGTTGGTTTGGGTTGGGTTTTTTTGCTGTTGCAATCTGCTGTTGGTTTTTGTTTTAGTTTCATTAAAGGGGCATCACTTGTTGTTTGGNTTGGTTTGGGTTGGGTTTTTTGCTGTTGTAATCTGCTGTTGGTTTTTGGTTTAGTCCCATGAGAATAAAACAGAATTGGTAGAAAAGCAGGAATTTAAATATCCATGTGTCCCACTGGACTTGAATCTCAAGGCTTTTATTAAAGGGGCATCATTAATTGTTTCAACTGGTCATTACCCTGCTTTGTTTTCTCAAAATACAACTGGATCTACCCTTTCTGCTCCTACCACATTAGCACATGCTACTTTTGGTTATTATATATAAAATAACTTCTTTCCCTTCCCCTCTCCCCCTCAGAGTTGTGCAACAAACCCATGGACATCATGTTTCTTCTGGATGGAAGTTCCAATATTGGAGCATCAGAGTTTGAGGAAATGAAAAGCTTTGTGCGGGCATTTATTGAAAGCGTTGTGGTCGGTATGTATCCGCCCTTCAGCTCAAACAGAGAAATATTTTTTATTCTTTTGCTTGTAGGGGACAAATCAGCTTCTCAATGGAGGCTTTTCAGTTCTTAATTTTAAATCACTCATTCTAGTACCTCAAAACAGTGACTGCTCAGTGTTTTGTTTCCATGGTTGGTGCTTTCTGGGAGCATTAAGCTCACTGTACTTGCAGACTGTGTACTGATAGGGGGATGGATACACCTCTGATTAGGCCACTTCTTATCTTTCATTATCAGTGCAGCCCCCCTGGCAGAAGGCCTTGTATCCTGCACATACATGAAGGGATCATGTGGCACAGGGAGCAATTTAAGACATTGAGTGGGTTTTACTGAGTCCATCTGCATGGCAGAGACTACACAGGATCCTGTGTTTCCCCACTAGTATTTAACAAACATGGATTTTTTTTTTTTAATCAGAATTGTATTTCTTTGATTCAGCATTAAACAATTTCCATGCAGCAACTGCTGTTATTGGTAGTGTTCATACATATTTTACAGAGCATTGGTGAAGACTCATTGTGCTCTATACATAAATACCTTCAGTAGGAGGCCATGAAGAGAAGTACAGCCAATCACTATAAACAGCATATTGCCTAGTTAAATTTTGCAAATCTGGTATTTTAAACTCTCTGTATAAATGCTGTGTTAGTAGTTTTATTTGTACCTGTTACTTAATGTATAATCAGGATGTCAGAGAGGAGCATAATTTGGAATTTCTCCTCATTCCCTTTCACAGGTCAGGCTCCCTGGATTCACTTTGTTCCATGCACATCACTCCAGTGCTGTATGAGAGAGGGAATTGGGTATTAAATGATCCAGGGAGCTTGGCCCATCTGACAAATGGGGCATCAATCTACTGCTTGTGCAAAACAAGGTTCATGTTAGAAAAAAACAAACGAGGGAGGTGTTTAGGCAGCTTTAAAATGGAAAAAGAATAATACTGTATGGAGATCAATAAAATGAAATTCTCCAGTTACTATCATATTGATCTGGGCTAAAATACTGCATGCTGACTCCTGAGAGAAAAGCAACTGTGTCCAGCAGTACTTGTGTATTTTTTCACCAGGGAATGGCTCAGTTTTGATCTTTCCACGCCCTGATGGAAAACCACTGTTGTGCCTAATGTAAATCTTCTTTAGATTTATTTTAAGACATGCGCATGCACTGCCTAAAGTGTTTATTTTCTGCTTCAGGCAATTCTTCGATTCATGTGTCAGTTCTCCAGTATGCCAGGGAAAATAATCTAGAGATTTCATGGAACATGCCTCAAGATACTGACAGGCTTGTAGAGATGGTGCAGTCCATTCCACAAAGGGAGCAAGGTCCTACCAGACTAGGTGAGTAATTTTGAGAATATTGGTGTTTAAACAAGGAGGGCAACAAAACCCTAAAGAGTGCTAAATACAGGCTGGCTACAAGCACCAATTTATGTCATTGTGGTGGCATTTCTTGTTAAGGTTCAACCTCTTGTTATGGTTCAATTTTCCTCTATTAAAATGTATTCATAGATTACACAAATTATGGTTTGTCTTTAATGTATTTTGGAAAGAAGCCTTGAAGTAATGCTCAGGATTTGCATTCATTATCTTTCAAGCAAGCAAAGCATAATTAAAAAGTAAAGACTTTAATCATTAACCTTTCAGTGCTTGTTAGTTGATGAGATGTTTAGGAGCAGAACTGCTCATGCTGAGTTCAGGAGCTGCTCTTTCCAGGTGTTTGTGCTGAGCCAACGTAATCTGGCTGAAAAGTAGTAAAACAAGAGTTATATTCTGTGTGGTTCACTTCTTCCATCCAAGTTGCCATGCTGGTTCCACAGGGACTTGGGCTGGCACAAGATTGGGGATGGTGCCAGGGAGCAGGGAACAAGGATTGCCTAAGGCAGCACCTCAGCTTACTTGAAGAGTTACTTGTGAAATGCCATTTTCTGTTCCAGACAGACAGGTCTACTTCAATGCTCATGTGCTAAAACATCAGAGATTTCCCACTGGCTCTGTGGAAACACACAAATATCAGTTGCAGCGTTCAGCAAAAAATGATTCTCCTACAGTATCTTTCACCAGATACTTTGACAATTTTGTTCTTCTGAATTAGAACCACATTTACTTCAGCAGCCACTTACATCAGGTTCCTAGAAGATTTGAAGAATACACAGATTTTTTGGGGTCTTTGGACTATAAAGAGTTATTTGTACAGAAAAGTGCAAAATAAAACCTGACTTCCATAGTTCGCAGGAGGATTAGCTCTGATTGCTTTCTCAGCCTGGAGAAATAAAAATACCAGATGGCTGATGAGACTTCTATAGGCTCGTTGTGGGATAAATTGTTGCATACAAATAGATAAGTTTTGTGAAGCCTTCCACGTAATGTGTAGAGAAAGCCACATGAAACTGCAGGATCAACAGAGCAAACATGGCCTTTGGGAAATGAAATGGGAGAGGCAGCCACATGACATCCTTGTTAGTGATTTGTTTATGTCTCATTGGAAAATGCTCGGAGACCATGATCGGGGATGTGGTATAATGAACCAAAGTGGAGTGGAATAGAAGTAGTTCCTCCCAAATGAAGTCATGAAAATAAGAGACTGTGGTGCTGCCCTGCACCTTGTGTGAATGTGGCTGAGTGTGTGCAGGAGAGAGCATTCCCAGGATGTGCAGGGTCACCCAGGCCCTTCTGTCTGTGCTTGGGCCTCAGGAAATGCAGAGGCTGCTTGACAAGCGTAGATGGCCAGTCTGGACACTGGACACTGGACATTTTCTTAGGAAATGTTTTCTAGCCTTTCCTTGATCTGAATTTACCCATGAAAAATATCATTGCTATCAGACTAGAGCTGTTTCTTCTTATTTGCACTATCTACCCTGTGGTAGAAGAACAATTCAGTGAAACCTTTATTCCATCTTTGTTGATTCAAATCATGCTATTTTGGTCCAAAAAGCTCTATGTGCAGAGGACAATTCTTGCTGCCACTGCAGGAGCCTTACTGTAGGAAACATTCCCTTTCCTACATCCATTTAGCTATAGGAAACTCCAGGAGAGAGAGATTTTAGTAGTAAGAAATAATGAAAAGCTACCGAGTATATGAGGGCATAGAAAGAACAAGAAAGAGCAGCCCATACCACAAATCTTTCCCATGCTTGTGCAGCGGGACCATTCAATAACATCAGGCAAATTTTGGCTCAAGTAACCCAATCAAGAAGCAGCTCTGGGGCCATTCAGACATCATGAAATCATGTGCAACTTCACATAAGAAACAACTGAAGGAAAAAAAAAAGGGAACTAACTAAACACTGAAGTGATGTTTGCAAGAGAACTGAGAATCACGTAAGTGTGTCTCTGTTCAGCATTTGTGGGTGTTTAGGAGAGTCACAGGGAGCAGACTGAGCAATCCCTACAGTAAATACTGCTTAACACTTTATAAAAACATTATTTTGCTTCCTTATAGCCCTAGTAAAAGTCGCTCATTTAGGCTGACATTTTCCTGCCTCAGCCTCAAAATTTGGAAGGAAGTCTGTTCTATGTGGCTCAGCTGTATAAAAGCATCTTTAGGGAAAGAAATATTGCCCCCCCCACCAAGACAAAAAAATCTTAAATTTATATTTTTCCTCCAACTTTCCATTGTTATTAACATATTTGATTAGCAGCATTCAGCTTTGCTGTCAGGATTAAGAAGGTATAAATGTCTTTCCCCTAAACCTCCCCTGTGGTTTTGGAATCAAAGGTCCCTTTAACATTTTCCTTATTCATATCTCTCCCCAAATGATGCACTCTGTACCGAATTTCCAAAATCTTGCCCCCGTCACCCAAGGCCAGCAGCTGTCGTGATCAGAGGACTCCCACCCACTCACAGAGAGTTTCACTCGTTCCCCACATATATTGCTGAACTGGTGATGCCAGCTCCTTTTTGAAGCCAGTTTTGGATGCCAGTAATATCTTCCCTGAGCTGTGTTAATTTACTGCCCTTCAGGGTGTTGGTTTTTTTGTTTTGGTTTTTTTTTTTTTTTTTTTTTTTTTTTTTTTTTTTTTTTCCTAGTTCATTTCTTACAGGGTTTGTGAGTTGAATGAGCTCCTGGTGGAGTCTGGGTTCATCAGAAGCCCTTGGTGGTAAGAGAAATGCAGGATTTGTGACCTGCAGAGACAGGAGAGCAGAGGAGAGGTTTTTGAAGCCTGTTCCATTCAGTGGTATTGGACTGACAGGTTTGTGCTGCTTATGAAAAGTTCAGCACATGTTAGTCATCGTGTGTTAATGCCAAAATATCAAAATTCATGTGCCAAGAACTGACCACTTAAAGCACAGTGGGATTAGATTTCAATAGCTGATTTGTTTCAAAATTAAAATAATCTCCTATTTTCAGTGAAAAATCCCAATTCAGTGCCAAGTAAAGAGCCTAAATTAAGACACAAAGACCAGCTTCAGATTCTGGACCTGGTCTAGGGGAA
>VWYP01028669.1:39025-66425 GCA_013400435.1 Pycnonotus jocosus | reverse complement strand
TGTATGATTTTTCTGCAATCAGACAATGAAAGTGCATTCACTAGGAGTTCTTCTGCTTTGTATGATCTATTCACTTGTCACCAGAGTTCACACAGAAAGGAGACAACCTGGGTGGCAGAGCATTACATCAAAAAGTCTGGATATTAAAATCTTTGAACCATTTTCTGTTCTTCTTCTTCTGCAGAAGCTGGCATGGTGTCCTGTCTTAGGACAACAACCTCTAAGCACCATAAAAGTAGAAATAATAAAATAGGTAATATTTTCAAAAGCTTTAGAAGAACAAACATAGGACAAGCTACATATTATTAAACAATTTTCTGATGCAATGTCATATGTAAAGTAGTCCAAGGATTGCTGTATTTTGCAATTCTTTTGCAAGATTTTTTCAAGTTTCAATAAACTTTTTCAAGTTTCAATGCTTCATTTCTTCATTACTAGATCTTATGCTCATGGTATTACGAGCACTGCACCCTCAGAGTACAACTAAATACAACTGAAAAAAACAATCTCAAAGCTGGAGAAAACCAGTTTGACAATATAATTTTTGTGGACTTTAAAAAGCGTGTCCCAATGTAGAGATTTCAAAGACAGACTGGTAATTCATGAAGCTCCAAGTCACAAGCTCTTCTCAGTGCTTGGGAGTTAATAGATATCAAGCAATGTATTTTGCACGTGGATTTGAAATTTTCTGATAGAATTGTCTGAGTCAGGATCCAAAGGAGAAAAAAATACAATACAATTAGTCAATGTACATTCAATTTCCTGTTAGTTCTATCTTTCAATATTTCTGTATCACTCTAAAATATATCTCAGTTTTAGACTTCACTTCTTACAAGTTTGAAAACAAACACCTTTGAATTTAAACTGAACAAACCATTTCTCTAAAAAAGCCCTTTTACAGCTGCCATCCTTTTTAAGAATTGTAGAAAAGCCAGAAATATATTTCTTCAAATGATGAAATGTTGAAAAATATCTCCTTCTGCACAAAGTCAGGAAAAAAAATTAAAAGACTATTAACAGTCAGGAAAACAACCAGCCTCTCAGTGTACTGGTAAATATGGCAGGATAAACAAACAGCTGGAAGGCAGCTAAGCATGTTCAGAGCAGGTTACAGCACCCCTCAAGGGCTACTCCCTTCATGGCTATCAGTGGGACAGGACCACCATCAGTTTCTACTGAGCAGGAGCACTTTGCTTGCACCTCTATGCCAGCAGAAACTGGAAGTATTTGGAGAAAAGTAAGAAATATTATGACCCAGATTTCAAAAGTTTGGAGCTACATCAACAAGTTGGAAGAAATGGGAGTGCTAAAATGAGTGAGTTACTGAATATGTAATTTATGTTAAGGAAGAAGAAGTGACAGATTTGGAAAAGGGATGAGTTTCAATTCATAGTGGGGTTTGGATAAACCCATTTAACTATGTTTTTACTCCCATTTTTTTCTTTCTGCTGGAAACTTGGTTCTAAATGGCACAAAGGAAAAATTAACCATATGTGTGCAGAATTGAGATGGTGAGAAAAGACAGCTGAAATAAAGCAGAACTTCTTACAATGAGGAAGAAAGATTTTTTTCATCCTTGGATTTTTTTTTTAATTCTAATTCACTCACAATGTTACAATTCCTTTGCTAAAACATACCTCAACTTGTCAGTTGCCCTAATGTAAAAATCCTTGGGGACATGAATGGAAGCTGAACATCCCACAGAGAAGGAGATGTATATTGCTCAGAAAACTGTGTGGACAGAACAGATGTACAAGAGAACATTGCCTCAGCTGATACCAGAATTCACAGTATCAATTCCTTCATTTCTGTCATAAGCACATGGGCTTCTGTATGTCCATCAAGACTAGAAAAAGAAAAATCTCATGGCAAAACACCTCAATTTGGAGCTTGAGCTCTGGGTTCTGATTTCACTCAACCAACAACTTCTGAAAACTATGGAGGATAGACAGGAGAGAAAACATTTGTCTCAGAACTGGGCAGAAGGACTGAGAAAAGTGGGCTTGCTTTCAGGTGTCACCGCAGGTGTCACTTCTAATGATACCCAGTGGGACCAAAACCTGGCATGTAGGTCTAGAAATGTACCCCAGCACGTCTCAGAAATGCAGAAATGTACCCCAGCACGTCTCAGAAACCCGGAGAAGTTGCTCCAGCCTCTCTATCCCTCCAGAAAGCTCCTGGCAAAGGGCTTCCTCCCTTCTGATCAAGCCTGCAGGAAGCCAGACAGGATGTGAAGGCTTCATTACCTTCTTTCTCTTCAGCCCAGCTGCAACATTAAACTGGACTCAAGAGGGCCAAAAGCTTTTCACACGTGGAGGAGGAATCAATTCCTTATTTTTCAAAGGTAATTCAGCCAAGAGCTGGATTAGTAATGGCATGTCCCCCCCAGCCACAGGCATGCAACCTCAGTACAACTATTTGGATGTGTTCTAATTGGACTGCTGCCTCCAACACACCCGTGGCACCTCTTTGACACCATGATTGTACACAAAGTTGGAGCATGCTACCCACATTGTTTCCAACAACAATGAAAAATTCTTGCACATTTATGTCCAGACAGGTAGTCCACTGATCTTTTTTGCTACCCTCTTCCCTAAAATGGCAAGAGTATGTCAGAATTTTTCTGTACACCTGGAACTTCCTCAGAGCTTCTACCACAAGGATGTGCTAATGGGACATGGAATAACTGAATTGTTATTGAGACCTGCTTAAAAATCACATATATTAGCTCTTACACAGCCATGAGCCTTAGGCTATTCCAAAGGATAGGATATGATTATAACATTATACAATATATGGTTGATATGATATGACATCATATCATATCATATGGCAGTTGCTTGCAAGATACATTTTCATTCCACGCTCCTTTCTTTTTCCTCATTCCAATCTATTTATGGGGTATGACAAAGAATTGGTTGAATCTCTAAAAAAGTGAATAATACCACTAACAGTTCATCTTGATTTTTTTAATAAATAGTACTACACATCTCTATGCAAAGCTGGTAAGTTCAAAGGGTTAGTACTCCTTTCAATGCTGTAATGTTATCAGAAAAGGGAGAATAGAGGAGGAAAAAAATGGAATTTAAAAATTCATTTAAGACTGTTTACTATTCCAACAGTGTAATTCCATCATCACAATTATATATATGCTGCATGACTTCACCTAAATGGCAGATTTAAGCATTTGGGTGTCTTTGAAGTTTTTATTACTTTGCACGGGTGTTTTTTTTGTTTGTTTGTGGGGTTTTTTTGTTTTTTTTTTAATGCAACCTTAGTGTTCCATTTTCTGAAGTTTGTTCATTTGGGGATATTTCTAACATCTCTTTAGGCATATATTGTACTCTAAACTGTTATAACACTCTCAATTCTTCTTCAATAGCTATGTTTGGGATTTTTTTTACACAACACTTTCTATTCAGATCACAGCAGATGAAATTTCAAAGCAAAAGTCATTTTTCATATAATTATTTCTGATAGCACTCAGTGAGTGATAAATATTAATGTGCATTTATCTCCTGAACTAGTGACACTTCACCCAATAAAGATATCTATTACAGCCATTCAGGATTTTTCTTTTTCCATAAACCTCTTCCTCAGTAAGTGACAAATATAAAACTAAAGAGCTCCAACTTCTGCGGCACACACAGACTCAGTCCAAAAGAATTTGTTTCAACTAGAAACTGAAAATCTTAACTTTTTGACTTTCCATCAGGAAATCTAGCATCACCTCAGAGCCCAGATGGAACCAGGGTCCAGAGACTTAAATCTCCCGTTCCATGACTCCAAATAGGAATCTGTCAACATCATCTGAACTGTAGATTTGGACAGCTGGGGGTGGGAAATTAGGAAAACATTTAATTCACAATACTTGTCTTTCGGAAAAAAATATGGAAGTTTTGGAGTCATATGATCTGCAAGGAAAAAAAATCAAAATATCATAGTTTCTTGTATAAAGAAATCCCACCCTTGGCCAGCTCTGGTTTAAGTGCTTCAAGATACCACCACCACCTTATTGACATAAATGCAAGAAAATGCAAGTTCTGATTTGAAATTGGTTTCTGCCAAAGGTTCAGAGGTGATAAAAATACAGCTGGTTCCAGGCAATCATGAGGAAAAGGTCATCACTGAGTTCAGCATGAACATCAGCCACTTTGTCCACAAGTATAAAACACAGCTTCACACATTTAAATTTACACACCAAGGAAAGTTTACAAGAATGAAAGGAGCACTGAGATATCCATCTTCCATTTGACAGGAAAACTTTTTATTTCAGTATGGGCAGTCAGCAACACTGAAGAATGTGGGCCAGTTCCCTTTCCTGAATTCACTGCTATTATTGCACACTGATTGACACTTAACACAGCAGAACACCTCCTGATGAACATGGAAGATGAAAAAGGAGTTCAATTATGAGTTCTAAATGGAGCTGAGACTTCCATATGACTACAGGGCATATTTGCAAGGCACAAAGCAATTTAACCCTGTCCTAGAAAGCACTTAAACACATGCACATCTTTGAGCATGTGGACAGGGAGTGAAGGGCACTCAGTGTTGCATAAAAGGCTCATAAATAAGGCTGACTGCTTCACTCTTAGGGTATCAATACTTGATGTGACTCAGCCTTAAAGCACACCAGCCTGCAAATCAGTGGGAGCCAAATCCTTTTAGCTGCCTCTAGGGGCTAATTTTCTCTAGTTCTCCTTACAGGTAGGCATAATCTCATGGCTTTCAACTCCTCGTGCACTTCAGGATGTGAAGACAGATAACGCCTTCCACTTTCGGGCTCTGTTAGAACGATGCTAAATGTTTGCCAGTGTCAGTTGCACATATTATTAAACAATGTTTCCCAGATGTAAAATATCCATCATATTTCTACGTGCACAATGCAGCTGTGCCTAGAGGTTTGGCCTCTTGAGTGCTGAAACAATGGGATGAAGCTATCAACAATGGATAGAGGAAGAATATTGTTTGGAAGGACTATTCTAAGAATAAAATTGGATAATGGTGTGCCTTGTACACTCTGCAATTATTTTGCGCAATGTCAAGTCATTGATCCACCAAGTAAAGTATCTGCATATCAGCTCCCATTCACTAAGTCTTACATGAACACCTTAAGTAGACTCAAAAAAGATAATGCTTAAATCATCCTGAAGCTGCCAGGAATTATTTCAATGGTTAAAAACGTGCTACTGAAAGTGCTGCCGTCCTTCCACTGCACAGTTTGCAGTACATCTACATTTAGCTTAATAGAAAATGCATTAATATTTCCCTTCCCCTCCAAAGAGTATCTTATATTTCAACATTATCTTATACCCAGAGGATGTCAGCTGACCAAAGCCTTAAAAGTGGGCAGATATAAGCACGGCAAAAATACAAACCCACTTGGTTCACTCACTGGATTTCCTGCAGCAAGACAAAAATAGTGCACAACTAATGCCATTGTTTATTCTGTACCTATCCAGGCCCAGACCTCAAAATATGTAGCCACAAACAACAGCTCAAGACTTCATGCAATTATTTTAGCTATGTTTAAATATGTGTGTTCAAGCAGCCACACTGAAATCCAGACCATAGAATTACAAGTTCTAGATTCAGACTTTTCAGCAAAAGTTTTGCAATGGTTGAACAGTTTTGTCCATGCTTTCCTGAATATGTCCCTCATTCCCATTTGTAGCCAAGTGTCATGATCTACAACAGTGACCAAAAGAAAAATTTTCTAATAAATTTACAAAAAAGCCACGATTCTTTAATTTCAAACAGCTCTTTGTACTATCATGTATTCATTTGCATTTCAAGTTGGAATATTGCATGGATGATTGAGCCACATGAATTTGCAATCACAAGATACATAACTACCTGAAAATTTTACATTACTTTTAAAAGTAAAATATGATACATTTTTCCAGGCTGTGTATTTGCACACAAAATGCTGGTTCAGTTGTACTATTCATACATGAGCCTGTTTCCACACATTTTTCTTTCTGCTTTTCTCTCTTTTAAAAATACTACAGAGTTCTAAGAAGGAAAAAAGTTGTTCTACAGATAGACACTTTGCAGCAGTGCCAACCAGACTTGAGTAAACATAGTAAAAAATGTTATGTGTAATTTTAAAAAAAAATTATTTAGAAATGAAAACATAAAAGTGTTGCATGGCATAATAAATGTCTCCTTACTCTAACTTCTTGCAGGATTTCCTGTTTTTCCTAGAAGCATTAATGCCCAGAATTCTACCAGAACTGAGCTGTATCCTCTGCATCAATAGACAATTCCATCGTTCAAGCTACCCATAATCTCTGAGCTGCAAATTTACACAGGCAATTTACCCATTTCATTAACAAAATATTTTTTCAGACAAGAAAAACTCAGAACTTGACCATTCATTTTTTTTCCAGATGACACTCATAATCTTTCAAAGCAAATAACAGCTACTTGATGTCTGCTTCATAATTTGACAGGTGGCTGTACCAAGCTAAATACAGGAAATAAACATGATCTCAGATACTACTGCATATGAACTGAGAAATTTAAAGTCAGAGCTGTTCTTTCACAAGATAATTTGAGGCTTTTAATGCAGACTTCCAGTTCCTTCCCTTGAGGAACTAGCCTCTCCATGTTCACCACTACCAAATAATACTTATCTTGAATTCAAATTAATACAGTCATTATTGTCTGTTAGAAGCAGTGCTTGCAACTTAGTTTCTTCATTCTTCTATCACTGTCATAAAGAGCAGGCAATCATCCAGTAGTAAGTTCCTTCAACAAGAGAGTCCAAACAACTACCAAGTAATGGGAGATGGTAGCAGGGCATGTGCTATGGAGGTGAACCACATTTTCAAAAAAATCTGTACTTGCTAGGAGGAGAATAATTTTCTCTCTTGAATGCCTACCCACATGTTCATAAGCAGTAAACAAATGTGGTGCAGGACAGAGTGAGAGAGGAAGGCTAAAAACCTATGTAAATAGGGTTGATACAACTACAGCAAACCAAACCCTGCACCATGCTCTTTTCTTAAGGGGCTGGAAGCTGTGGTATGAATTTCTACCTTTGGCAGAACTTCTCCCAGAAGCTCTAGAGGCTGCTTCAGCTCAGAAAGTGGTTTTGCAAAGAGTTTAACATCACTATCTCTAGCACAACATAATGCAGCTCATAAACTAGTCAAAGAGCCCCTGAGTCAAAATGTATTGGCATTTCAACTTCAGCTTTGCATTTCAAAAACATTAAGCCTTCTTGTCAACAGAGCTGAAGTAACCCATGCAAGGGCATAGCATCATTCCCTCCCTTTATCACACATGCTTCAGGGAAGCAGAAAGCTAGAAAAGGAAATTATTTGTGTAAGAGATTTGGTTCTAAAAGTTTCCTGGTGTTTGAGAATGTTCTGTGATGCCTGTGTGCCACCTGGACCAGGACACTTTCTTCTCTCTGAAAAAAATAAAATTACTTTCAAAATGCCTGTTCCAGTGGGCAAATGGAAGAGGTTCCAATAGCTTTCTATAAACATTTTTTCCTTTACATAATGTTTTTTTTTTCTTTTACCAAAATTAGGTGTTTTTCTAAGAAAATTAAAATACAAACTTCCTCAGAGTCTAACTAGGCTGTATATTCTGTAAAATTTTGTCGAAAAAGAGGTTGCAGGAAGTAAGAGAACCACAGACCAATAAATCTGACTTGCATGCTTGGCAAATTGGTAAAAACTAAAACACAGCTGATAATTAGACAGTCAAGTAAGCACTACATGGGCAGGAGTGTCCAGGCAGTTACCATAGAAAATAGTAAGTCCTACCAGACCTTGGAAATTTTTGTGGAAACCAGAGAAACTCTTTAGAAGGATATTTTAGATGAGTTTTCAATAAATTTCTGGTGAGTATTTCAGAGGAACAACCTTCTGTTAAAGGCTTTACAGGAAGTGTTCTGTCATGGGAATAGAAGAATCATCATCTTGGGATATAGCAGCTTTGGCTGATGGTAACTTTTGGTTTATTTTTCAGTCCAGTTGCAAGAATTATGGGGGAACACAAAGAGTTGGATGGGGTGACAGCCATGACAGCTGACCTGAACTGACCGAAGTAGTCATCCACACTGTAGGGTGTCATGCTCAACATATAGAGATGGGGGAAGAGGGATGAAGGGTTTGGAGTTAAACTTGGGAGTTTCTGCCCAAGCCATTGTCACATATGATGTAACCCTGTTTTCCTGAAGGTGACTGAACACCTGCCTGCCCATTTGAGTGAATTCCTTGTTTTACTTTGCTTGTGCACATTGCTTTTGCTTTACTTTGAAACTATCTCAACACATGAGTTTTCTCACTTTTACTCTTCTTTCTCCCCCACGCCTCTGTGGCAAAGCAAGTGAGTGGCTGGGAGGGACCATGAGAGTGATCTATAAATATACATGTAATCTAGACAACAAGGAACTCAACTGTGCTTACAGAAAAAATCACAGCAGTGCTCAATATTTCACAAAAGGCTTACACTAAGTGAGAAAGAGTGAGGCTCAGTGAATCACTGAACTCCTAAGTGACACCACTAGTGTTTTCTCTCAAAAGGTATGCAAAAGCCATTCACTGGAACATCCTGCAAACCAGGCAGAGAACAACTAGATTTATATTATCACTATTATATCAATTCCATGTATGCATACACAACAGTTCTCCTCTCTCAATATTTCTGTGTGTAAAAATATAGCTGTAATATTGTCTGTTGCATTCCAGGTAGATCAGACAAAGGAATTTTTCAGAAATAATCCACTACTTTTAACTCAAAAATGTTACCTATGAATTTACTTACAAGGCTACACCTCAGGACCATAAATGAACCATCATATTTCCATATGAAAGCAACAGTAGTAGTTTTTGGACAATGACAGCAGAGGGATTCAAACACTGCTCTATTTCTCATAATGAAAAAAACTAGCCAACATTACAGTAAGGCAAGCCCATTCTTGCAAGCTGACTTTCAGATAAATGTATAGTTGGGTAATGAATGGCCAGTGATGCTCTTCCCTCTTAGGATGGTTGGTATCATGGGCCAGGCATTTAGTGGCAACTGTCCAGACACTTACAGGATAAAAGGTAGAATTCACACCAGCCAAAGACACTGTGAAATCTTAAATTGTCTTTGTGAACAAAATGAATGGCTGATACTATGAAGGGAGGGAGAGAGTTGCACATTAATACACAAATCTTGAATTAAGAAATTTATTGACATGCTAATTATATGGATACCCTGGAATAAAAGGGAGAATATTTACCTTTAATTTTTCATAATTATTTTTAAGTAGTTAGAAAAAAAAATCAGTATCTGAGAAAACTAAAACTCATGAAAAGGAAACTTAAAAGAGTGATACATCAAAGTGGGAAAAAACCCAAGCCAGGTGTGGAACTAACTCATCTGAAATATCCATCATCCTACAGCCCACTGTGAAAACACTAGAAACTGTGAACATAAAAGAAGCTAAGAACATCTGTATTTACACCTGTACAAACCAAAAGTCCATTATCACCAGTAATCAGCAGCAGTGTAAACAGTTGTCCAGGGTAAGCATACAAGAAGATTAATATTCCCTCCAAGTCTCTAATCTTTTTCAGATTACTTGAACCAGATCTGTTCAGTAAAGGTCTCCCTTGTGAACTTCCCCAGCACCTTTCTCAATCATGTGAATTTCCAGCACACACGATGCATGTATTGCCACAGCTCAATGGCTCACCGTATGAAGAACATCCTTTTGCTTCCCGGTTCTCACGTTATGAGAAAAAGAGAAACTGGTCACTATCCGTCCTTTCTCCATCACCCATCAGTTTGTATCTCTCAATCACACAGTCCTCTATGCATGTTTTTTCTCAGCTAGAGCCCCGTCACACCTAGCTGTTCCTCAGACATTGCTGCATGGACTTTAGTAACCCCGTCAACCATCTCTGAACTCTTTTCCAGTTCTGCTACAGTCCATTTGGGATGGAGTACCACTACCACCAAAAAACACAGACACTTTATTTTATAGTTTTGGTTTCTTTATCTTGGCTGAGGTCAGGATGAAAGATATGGGAAACGTAGAGTCGAGTTTGGTCTTGGTTGTTTATTATATCTTATCTATTTACTGTCTCACAAGGTGTGAGCTGTAACTAGCAAGCTAGGGAAACAAGGTAAAATGGAGTGCTTCTAACTCTTACTAAGGCTATTTAAGAGATAATTACCAAATAACAAGGTATATTGTTATACCTATATTGTTTGTACTTTTGACCCAATAATGACCACTGGAGGTCTGCATTGCGGACCTTCTTTACCCAATTACGGAAAACCAGCTAAACCGATGAAGAAGAAAGAAGGCAAAGAAGAAGAACCCAGACAATACCCCAAATCCTCCATCTTGACTCATATGTATTACTATACACTAAAATCCCAAATCCTAAATTTCTAGGATTCCAACAACCTTATGACTTTATACAGCAGTACAAAGATCTATTCACTCTCCGTTTTATTCCTTTAGGTTCACATCAATTTTCTCAACACCTGCTGAGGCTCTGAAGTAATGTTTTCACAGATCCACATACCACAAGCCCTCAACTGCGTTCCTAAAGGCCAATGCCAGCTCAGTGACCAGTGTTTTTTCTACATGTGATTCTTTTTAAAGTTTACTTTTATATACACTTGTCCCACAAGAATACCAGTGAGGTAAAAGGACACCAATATATTCACTGACTAAAGGGGTCATGGGGTTTTTTCCCTCAAAGATACAACTGAATGTATAAAGGTTACCAGATGCATGCCCTTCTAAACATGTGACAGATATCTATCTGGAAATTCCAGCTATCTCCATTGCAGGAAATATCCTTCAAAATTCTCTTGTCACATCAGATACTTTCAAAGACTGTAAGCTTTATCTGCTTGCTTCTGAATAAATAAATTATCTCAAAACACAATTTATCTATTCTAGTACCTGGAACTTACATTAAGAATGACTGCCTAATGATAAATCAAGTTTGTCATAGATGAACTTATTTAATCCACACATTAAAAACTACCCAAAAGAAAGTACGTGCAGTCTTTTAAAATAAATACTTGAGTTCTTCTCTACAGTCTTCTGGGATTTTATCAAGGTTTTTTCAAAGGCTAACCAATTACCAAGCACTCAGTGCAAGACCTTGGCTAAGTAATGCTTGTGTCCTACTAGTTCTTATATGTCTGGCATTTTGTCCATGGGGGTAGACATAAAAGGATCAGTAGTTTCATTCTTTCACGTACAGCAAAAATTATGGGAACCCAGAAGCCAAATGTAGTAAAACTGCTTCAAAACTGAAGTTGAATTTGGCATCCATGCTCTGCACACATGTAGCTCAGTTGTTGTCCAAGCAGCATTTCAGGATCCAAGAGGCCTCTGCAGTGGTATATGAGACATCATTGCAATTCAGCTGGGATTTCTTACACATCTGCCTTTATGGTAGAAGGATTTGAAATCATCTCCTGGACAAAAGGAGGGACAACAACCTCAGACAACTCTTGCAAGGATCACTAGGGACTGGAATAGAAGGCTGCACCATTTACACCTCTTCCTGTAGCTGCTTTTTATAAAAGGTTGCTACTGGAGCACTTTTAAATACTTTTCCCTTTGGTAGGAAATCTAGGTGTGGAACTAGAAAGCCAACATATAGAGAGTAACAAAATGGAAAGGGTATGTAAGATGATTGATTGGAATGTATGTACTACCATGTTTTACAGAGTATAGGTTTAGCATTCTGCAAAGCAAGGAAGTGCAGCAGAATAGCTTGCTGTTTTCATGGTTTTAAAATGGTTTCATGATTTTTAAATGGTCACTCATGTTGCCTTTGCAAACAAAACAACAAAAACAAACAACAAAGAAACAAACCTCCCAAATGAGCAAAGGGATCATTAAGAGGCATAAAATGTGGAGACCATGGCAGATGTAAAGGGTGAAGACATTCCTTTTCTCTTTTCAACTTATAAAAGTAGTTCCAGGTCTTTGCCATGGAGTGTGAGCAAAAAGATCCCTGTGATCCTGCACTTTGTACCTTTTGTTGAATGTTAAAGGGCACTAGAAATTCCAGTCTTCAAACATCCCTGATAGCCTGATCTTGGGTCCAATCTGAGTTATCTCAGTCTGAGTAAATTCCAAAAAGAAAAGCAATAAAATAATTATTTTTTATCTGTCATACATGGAAATTCAAGTGGGGAAGGCAAGAAGAAAACTTTTGGCTATGTGACCTCTGAAATATCCTCTAAGTCGCTGACATCACTGAAGTAGTGTAAAGTCTAATCTGCCTTAAGCATAATCTCATTGTCACTACTCTTGCTATGAATAAACTGGAAAGAGTCAACAAAAGAAATTCCTAAAAGTTCTTAATACAACTATTTTTAGGATAAGGAGAGAATGAGTACTTTTTTAATATGAAAGAAACTGAAGCATGTCCACTCATAGATTTGTTTTACTTTCAGATAACTTCGAAAATACTGTTATGAAATAAGAAACAAAGCTTGCTTTTCAAATTTTTATGGAGACAAGAATGGACATGCTTCAGTTTAGCAGCATATACGTATATACAAAGTTGTATGCATACAGAAGTACAAAATATATATTGGTCACATAAATACAGGTATGTAGACAATCCTTTCTCAGCCCACAGTGCATTTAATAGTCTTACTTGTATGCTGAGAGGGAAAACTATACCAAATCCATTTTGTCATCAAGATTTAGACTTATAAGGAAACACTTTTCCCTTCTATAGTTCCAGCATGGCTTATTTTGGACACTGGAAAAGAAAAGATTTGGCTTCATACAGCATTATCTCTATATCACAATCAGAATCAAATGTAAATGTCATTTGGCTGTTTTATATACTTAACATAAAATGAAAACACTTTAAAATTTAGTCTTGTTTTTAAATATTTTGCTGTTTTCCATTTTCTCATACATCATACTTTGCTACTTGTCTGTAAGACTAAAGTATAACTATGTTTACAAAAAAATAATTCAGATTCCAACAGGATGTGCTGGTGTATAATAAAGTGAGGTGTCAAAAAAATCATACTTCTGTGCATTTTGTAGGATTATTAGAATTCATAAAGTGTTTAACTATTAATGAAGTTGAAAATGTGTATTTGATGTTATACTCCAGCATTTTAACTAAAACACTAGCATATATTGTAAACAAATAAAAACCCAGCCCTACAAGCTTACAGATATATACTCCTGTAATAAAACACATCTGTATTCTGTACAGCCAGTAGCCTAAGCTATTTTCCAGTCAGACAAATTCAGACCTTCTCTTAATCTACAACATACTAAAAATATTTAATGTGATGTGATGTTCACAAAGCTCATACAAGTGGAAGTTTGATTCTATTTTTGATTGCCAATGTTAAAAAATTCAGGCTGAAATTCAAGTTGCTAAAGGAACTTTTACAACACTTGGCAAAAAGGATGAAATGCCACTGTATAGCTCAAGAAATCAAAAATAAAACTATTTAGTTTGAACTTACCAAAGCTTAGGTATTTTCTTTATATATTTTTTCCACATGGCAAAGTGAAGAATTTCCCATTGGCAAATATCAACATTTTCGCATTTTAAAAAAGCATCTGATTTTTTTACAGCACATATTCCTCTGAATTAAAAACTATTCACTAGGAATTTTTCATAGAAAGTTACTAAATAGCAAGAAGAGAAAAGATGTTGGGAAAGAACAGCAACAACACACAGCATCAGCATGCATCCTCTGAAGTGCTAGAGACACTTTAAAGCAGGACTAAAGGGGCTGGTTTCATACAAGCATGGGGTTTGCATAATAGATGACAGAAAATCCTGCTACAAATGTTTCAGGGCCGTTTGCTGGGGATAACCCCTGGAGCACAGTCAGGGCTTTTTGCCACATGTAAGTGATGCAACCTTGCAAACACGTGCTAAAATAACTGTGTTTGTGTTCAAACACCGCCACGGCAACTTTTGATCTCTCTGTGCAATGGACAGCTCTCTCTGTATGTCTGTTTGAGCATTCTCAAGCATGCCACAGTTGCATTAGCATCACTTCAGGTGCGTGCTGGACCACACCCAAAACATGGGGTATTAAAAGCTAAACAGCTAAACAACACTCCCCCTTGGCTCCATTGCAGAAACACGGCACGGGGCACTCCAGCAGTGAGACACACAAGCCCTGCCTGCTGCCCACGCAGCCCAGCATTGGTGAGGATGGACCAGAGCAGCCTGCTCCACCTCGGCATCCCACGAGGGACACGCATGCCCTCCCCTGGAAGCTCGGCTCCGCTCCACTGTCAACATGAGCTGAGTTTCCAGCAGTGTAACACGGATATTTCACTCCCTGACCCTCTGCTGCTGCCCAACACAAATACTGGGAGTGAGACAGCCTGCCATGACAGTAGTTGAACAGCTCGCTGGGTTTCTGCTCTCCTCAGACCCTGGGAGAAGCAGTATTCTCCTTTATTATTATACCACGTTTCCTTGTGTATGTCAACTGTTCCTTAGTTACAGAAAACTGTACTCCTTCCAGACAAGTTTAAATGAATCTTCAGAAAAGGAGTAATTTTTTTTTAAAAGTATTTTACAGTAACTCCCAGAAGGAATGAACATTTTTATTTACAGCCTTGTCTGCTCATATGTGAACACATTTCTATGTAGCCACCTCATGATAGCATATCCTTGCCATCTTGTAATGAAATTATTGTGAACATATCAGCAAGACATGATCCCACATACTTAAGTCATTACAGCAAACTTTGGCTTAGGTTGAAGTACATTAGTTATTTTAATTACAGCTGAGTCAATCACTGTTAGGTATGAATAATATTTGGCCAAACTTTTCTCTGTCTTTAAGCTAAAGGAGCCTCCTTTAAATTTTAATCTTGAACTAATGTTTTTGAGATTTACATAACTACTACAACCCTGGCTTAAGTTTCACACTATCATTATCTCTTGCTTAGGAAAAATGAAAAGAAATCTAGTACAAAACAGTATCAGTTTGGCCAATATTAATTTCCTAGACTGACTTAATACATATTTAATACATAATTACTAAAACACTAAAGATAACTGATTAGAACACAGTAAAAAGTTCCCATTTACAGTATTCTGAGGATGACATTTTAATACACCCAAAGCCAGAGAATACTGGCAATAACTGCAGATGTATTGCAAGATGCTGCAGCAGTGATGCCCCTCAACCAACAATCCTCTGTGAATTTCTTTAAGAAAGCACAGTTATCTGGGACAATTGCACTGACAGTACCACCCTCATTTAGTCACTTCAGTCCTCCATAATATTTATTTATAAGTGTTTCAGTGATCATATTTACATGCCAGGGTGCTGTCATGCAATTTTTACTTTTTTCCCACTGCTGCTGAGAGCAAGACAATGGTGTCAAATCATGTGCAAAAAGGGAAGCCATCACTGTGGGGACAAATAAGTTCATAGAGAGTGCCCCACATGAAAGTGACAAACCAAACAGTGTGGGCTCTCAGGCAAGGCTTCCACCCACTGCCAATGCTCAGGAATTTTCTCAGGGACATCAGAGCATCCAGCTCTTTGTTCATGTTTGATGGCAACTCAGTGTCACCTTTCTCCCTTGCTTAAAGGGATTCAGATCCCGTAATTCACTGCACCACCATCAGAAGCTGCTGGCTGAGCCTGCCCAGACATAGGGGCATCCTCCAGTGGCCAGACAAACCACAGTCCTGGATCACAGCTGTCCTCACTTTCCCCTGCAGTAACCACTAACCTAAGTACCACATTGCCTTTGTCACTGTCTTTGAGCCTGCTGGCTTCTGTCCTTGGGGAGCACAGCCCAAGGGACACAAATCCATGTCTTTCAACAGCTGCAACACTGATACCTGACAACTCAGCCTTGCCAAGCCAAACTGGGAATGTTGCTGGAGATAGTTCACATATTGGGAATTTGAGATACTTGAGGTCAGCTGGCAGCTGGTTGTAAATTTTGAGGAGCAGTGTTTTTATTTGGACATCTAATATGGAGCTTAGGCAGTACAAGGCATCTAATTGCTCTTGGAATTCTACCTTCTCTCTACAAACTCCTTCAGAAAGGCCTTAACATTTCACATGGTTCCTTTCACAGCTACTCTTATTTATGCTTATAGCTCCAATGCACAAATTCTTCTTTGAATCCATAAGCCCTGCAGTAGCTTAGAAATTTCTACAGCTGGCATCTGGACAAAGGGAAGGCAAAGAAATTATTTGTATTTTGAAAAATATTCAGCAATTGTTATCTACAATCTGTCTCTCAATTACTCAGAGTCCCCTAAATATTTCCTGAAGTCTTACTAAGGCCAGTCAGGGAACAGAGGCAGCTTTTAGATTCTGCATTATTGGAAATTTTAGAAAAGGCAACATCATTCTTCCTTTAATAACCTCAGTACCTCTCAAATGGATCATTACAGATATCATGAACATCCTTAGTGTGCTGTCTGATCACAAACATGGTAACTGCTGTATTACCATAACTGTAGGGTTTTATGCATTCAGAAGGGATCTCAAGTCTCAAAGTCTGTGGAAACACAGAAGAAGAGACTTAGGAAAGATCCTGTCTGGTGCAAATGTACCAGCAGGCGTGTTAAGAGGGTACATATTAAGTAACCTGACATGGTGCTGTTAAAAGTCAGTGATGTTCACAGTTAAAAGGGTCTGTACAGAAGCAGGCTGTGGAAAGATTCCAGGAATCCAGCCATTCACTGCAGAAGTGTATTTCAGGTTCAAGGACTGCAAGACAAGGAGGAAAATCTTCCATGCATAGGTGCCTGTGCTTACCTCCTTCTCCCCTCAAATTTCAGCAGCAGAAATAATGTAGGAGAAGGAAGGAATAACCAACAGTAGCTAATGACCTTTAAGTCATTTTAGGAAAGGTGAACTAAGTATTAGAAACAAATTCTAAATAAAAACACAGTATTTAAACAAATAATTTTTTTAAAGGAAGGTAAAAAAAGAGATCTGTGTCATGCAGAAGAAATGGCATGGTAAATTAAAAGGACCTTTTTTTACCTGGACATTACAGACTACTGAATGCAGAAGGGAAATATTCTGGAATTTGAAATATGCTTAAAGACCAGAACAGAATATGCTAAAAACCAGAACAGGTGTTGTCTGCCATCCAAAATTACTTTGAAGAGATGACAGACAATTAAGGGAAATTTTAAGTCATCATCCAATGTTGCTTGCTTAACCATACAAAAAGAATGACTACTACCTTATTTTCTAGAATTTAAATGTTCTTTCTCTTACTGAAATCTATTACCTTCTTAAAGAGAAAACCTCCACACTCTGTAAAGTCTGAATATTGAAAATGAAACACAATGCACTGGCTTAGGAAATCAGCCAGCCAATCTAGACTGAATCACCTCAGTAAATTAAGATTTAACAGGCACAGCTTTTCCAAAAAAGAACTGTAAAGCTGAATGTGAAGGGTGAACGTTTGAGCTGGTGTGAATCAGCATTGCTCCATTCAAGTCAACTGCACTATGCTGTTCAAAGAGGATGAGAATCAATGCTCTGTTTTACATAAACAAGTATTAGCAAATATACCCAATATTCTGCTGAAATTTTACATGCCAGTCAGACTGCATTTCTCACCTCCAGTCCAAGAGCATAAATGTAATGGCTCTGTACAGCTCTCTCTTGGTAACATGAAGGCAACATTTGGCAGAAGGAAGCCTTCTGCAAACATCCAACGTGGGCTCAAAAATATTGTTGCTTTTCCACTGACAAAACTGATTTATCTTTAGCTACCAGATGGACTCAGGAAAGATGGATGAATTCTGTAATGGAGATGGAATGCCCTATTTTATGTATGTCTCATTACCATTCTGTATGCTCCCTTTCTTGGACTTCAGCAGGATTTTAAAAAGGGAAAACTTTAACTTAAAAAATACCTATTTTTGAGAGTTTGCTTGGGTTTTTGCAGGGAAGAATTTCAGTCAGCTTGCCTTTAAACTCCAGGACATTCAGATAAGGAAAAAACTAAGTGGTAAAATACCTCTAAAAGCAAACACCAGATTTGTAACTTCAACAACCTCCTTCCTTTCAGAGTCCTAACCGCTGTGTCCTGACTCCTAGAGGTTCATATTGTCACAGCTTAGAAGAATAGCTAATCTCCTGCTCCCACCATGAATAGCTTGGGAACAGGGTCAGGTTTTGAATTGCACGGGTCCAGTGTTGGCAAAATAACTAACGTGGCCAGGACTGCAAATGACCTAGCGTCTCTCACTAGTTCTACTAACTTAAAAAAATACAAAATCTATAATTATTCTATTTTCCTGTCAGCCAATAACTACTTATGCTATTAAATAAAATGTACAAAGTCCTGCAAACACAAGCAGCAGGAGAGCAGTGCAGGGAGCAGGACTCTCAATCTCTGATCCACGTCATGACCACAACAGACAGGAGAGCACTCTGGAACAAAGGAGCACAGAGGGACAATCAAAGACCCTCAACAGGGCTGAAGGAGAGGAGAAAAAATAAATAATTCAAGTGTTTGCTGCAGGTGAGAGCAAGGACAGAACTAAAATGGGAGTACATTTTAAAGTAGTATTGTTCCCAGATATTTAGCAACCCCCTTTCATTAGATGTGCCTATATTCTTGGCTGCCTGTGTGTGTTTACAATCTTCCCTTTTGTATTTCCTGTCATACTCATCACAGTACAATAACTATCAGGTTCTTTCTTATTCTTTGATTCCCTTGTGAACCAGAACAGTTTTAATCATTTCCCTAACTCAGACTTGCTGAGAGTCACCTGGGTACAGCACACACATGTGAGCAGGTCACCGACTTCTGGCACAGCATTTAACCTTCTGCTTCCTACCCCACACTCTTTCCCTCCTATTTGTAAGGAAGCAGCTTGCAGCTTTGAATATGCCTTTGTGTGAGTAGGCTTCCTGCCTAAGGAAGTAGCATCAGTTTCAGCTGAGCTGTCAAGGCACTCTACTGTGAAAAACAGTACAGTTAAAACACACCATGCTGTTCTGCCTGGGTGTGGCTGGGATAGTCAATTTTCTTCTAAGTAGCTGTGTTTGGGACTTAGCGTGCCAGTGAGCAGGTGCACAAGAAATTTGGGAGGGGGAGCACAGCCAGGACAGCTGACCCAAACTGGCCCAAAGGATGTTCCATACCACAGAATGTCATACTCAGTTTATAAAGTGGAGGGAAATTGCTGCTTGGGGACAGGCTGGGAATCAGTCAGCAGGTGGTGAGCAATTGCTTTGTGCATCACTTGTTTCTCTTGGGTTTTATTCCTCTCCTACTACTACTACTACTACTATTATTGTTATTATTATTATTATTATTAACATGACAGTAATCATTATTAAACCTTACTTTGTTTCAGATATTAAACTGTTCTTATCTCAACCCACAAACTTTATCTTTTTTCCCAATTCTCCTCCCTACTGGAGGGGGAGTGATGCATTACAGTGAGAGAACTACAGTGTGGGTTTTAGGTTAAACCACAATGCTGTTCCAATCTTAGGAGTACATGAAAAAAATACCCCAAATGCTGTAGCAGAAAATACCTCTGAAATCCAGGTGGGCTTTGGTTTTAGGTACATGTCCTAGGATGGGTGTCACTGCACAGTCAGCATTTAAACCTAGGAGTTATTGGTTTCATAATGAATACAGAAATATGGCACTGAATTGTCTTCAGAAAAGCCTGATCACTTGCAGTGTTGGTTTGATTTTGTTCTACTTTTCCACTTTTCCCTAGAGTGGAAGAAGAGTTATGGCTTGGGAGGGAGGTCACAAAACTGTCAAGAAAACTGTCATGGAATTATCTGACATATGGTTTGCAAAACGGCTGAAGTAACTGCCCAGGTCATAGGATGCCCTATCATCTGTCAGGCTCAGACTAGAATTGACTGTGTCTACCCTCCATAATCACTTTTATATATTTCTTAAGGCACCAACCACTTTACAGGATTTTCTATGAGGAGTTTCCTCTGCTTAAAATTAATGAAATACTCTTACAGACACTACTGTTATTTCCTGCACTACTAAAACACACAACTATCTTAAAGCACTTAGAAGATTAATTGGTCAGGCCTGGTTAATTTATGAATAATAATCATGGGTTTGGTCTCTGGATGAGAAACTCATTTTCATTTTTGTCATCTGTTGGACATCATTTGTTTGACTTGGCTATAACCTGGTAGAAGTGTGACTCATACCCTGAGAACCACAGTCTCCACAGAGTTAAGTATTCTCATTCTCTCTCCGTTTCTGTAAAAGAATTCTTGCTTTGTGACCATATTCCTCACTGCCTTGTCTAATATGTTTATGGAGTGGGGAAGAGTGGAATGCTTGTTTATTTTTTTGGTAGGAGTATCTTGGGCAAGGTATATAGATTTCAAGGAAAGATACAGACCTCAGTAGCAAGGTCCCTGGCAAGACAAACCTGCCCTAAAAGTTTATGATCAAAGCTGGCAAAGGATGGACAAAGATACACACAAAGAGGTTGCTGGCAATATGATTATAATTTATTAATGTCACTGTCACAGGAATGATGGCTTCATCTGCACACATGTACACTTAATGGACTTTCCCATCCATTAACAATCTTAAAAGCTTAAAAATTAATTCCTCTATTGCCAACACATATAGCCATGTTGCCATCCCACCTTTTTAGGCCCTTCTTGAATTACAGTGCAGCACTAGGTTATCAAAGCAGGAAAGAATTCACTTGCTGTAACTTTATGTGAAGTGCAAGGGGAGGTAGATGACTTAGAAAACTAAAATCAGTGTCATCACAAAATTATGTCTCAGGGAGTGTGGAAAGAAGTTGATCTGGTTTAATACTCTGCTGTACTGCTTGGTTATGTTTTCCAGTACCTGACAAGGGCCTGCTGACTGCAGTGCTCCCAGCAATGTGGCATTCATACTGCTGGGCACCAGACAAGAAATGTACTGGCATGGTTCTGTGGCAGACAGTAAATAACTGACCTCAAACATTGCGTAGCTTGAACTGAAGACATCAGGAACACAACCAGTATTACTGAGTCTACATGTGTACTCCCCAACATGAAATAACAGACAGTGTTAACTTCAAGGTAAACCTTAAAAAATAAGAACATTAGGGTTATTTAAGTACTTAATTTTGGTGACAGGTTGTAGGTGAAGTTTTTTTTAGTTTGTGTGTATTAACTTTGAGAAGATTGGTATCATCCAAAAAACGTTCATGGTTCACACACTTCCTGTAAACTCGAGCAAACACGGCAATTTTTGAGCTGGGCCAATTTTTTTACTCAATTTTATTTGGCTTACAGTAGAGTTTATAATGAATCCTGGCAACATTCTAACTAAAGGGAGACTATCTCCCATGTATAAGCAAAACTGTTTCAAATGTGAGTCATCTGAAAATCACCATAGTCAAAATTAATTGATGTTTTAAAATTAGCTTAATAATATTTTAGGCAACCCAATCTGTATTTTAAAGCAAGACCAAAGTATTCTAAAAATTCAGCTGTTACTGAAGTCTTGCATACAATGTAACTTTATTGCACAGCAATGTACTGAAAATTTATGCTTGTTTTTAAACAGTGCTGCATCTCAAATCTTTGCTCTAAATTTCTTTTTTTGCAAATATATGCCATTGGTATTTGTCGTATGCGTACAAGACACAAACAATGTTATTGTGCCAGAAAAAAAACTTAAAGAGTGTGACAGATAAAGAAAATTATTGGGCTTGCATTATTTTAGATTTTCCCAAGACCTTTCTTTTTGTTGTTTCTCTAATTCTGCTTCAAATTTTCAAGCTAGAAGTAGAATATGAGCTTACAATGAAGTACTCCATGCATCTGTATTCAGACGAATTTTTGACACTGCAGTTTTAAATTAAGGCCACATAGATTTCTGCTCTTTAAATATGGAAGGAAGCATGAAATTTGCTTTTTTCACAAGGACAAAGGGCTAAGAATGAGTCTCAGATAGCACAGTCGACTAAAGAAAGGTGAAGCATTCAGAGGAGAAATATATGGGAAACAATCTCAAAACCTGCATTGGGCACCAACTCATGAACCTCATGATATTCAGTGCCACATGAATATCAGCCTCACAGGCTACCATTTCCCAAGTGCAACTTTTCCCCAGATTTGGAAGGTCAAATAAAGTATCTGCTCACAACACTTAAAGGGTAGGATGTGTGCACATGTGGAAAAATGCTTTTCAAAAACTACTTTCTATTTCAGAAACAAGAAGTGGTGGTACCTATTCCGAGCCATCACAGAAGTCACAAGAATTCAGCATGAAAAATCCATATGTGTACATGCATCCTTAACAAACAGATATCATAGGGAAAGCCCCCATACATTTTCCTTATTCCTACATGAAGTATTACCTCCAGCAGAGCATCCACAAAAGATTTTATCTAGCACCACAATGAGTTTTATTGCTGAATCTCAATTATTATGATCCCTCATACATCTAGTTATATCATTTAAGTGAGAGTTAAGTTTCTAAAAGCAAGCAGACAGAGTCTAAATCCATTTTGCAGCTTCCAAATTGAATACTATTCTTTGAAGATATGTCTTAATAAAAAGCAATGTGTTTCGCTGGGTAGAGGAGGAAGTCGGCAAAATTTTAAACTTTGTTATTTTGTAAAGCTGTGAGAAGTTTAGATGATTTTACTAAAGTGGTCCAATGTTTAGCCTAAAAATATTCACTAAAGCACTTTTCAAGCATCCTGGAGTGCACAGGATGGTTTTAGTCAAAATATGAATTGTAGGTATTTAATCACAAATGTCTGTTTTCCTATGGTAAATCCTGCACCCGTCTTATCTCTAGATTTTCCTGCATCTTTCATAATGATATCTAGTTTCCAGAATTATCTTATTTATTTCTGGTATTAATTTCTTTTTCTAGATATACAAGAGCACAAGGAAGTACTCATCTGGCCACTTGAATATCCTCACAACTGTAATATTAAGACAAGTTTTACACAACTGTATGTAAAATGTTTTTCCAATATTGCATTAAAATGTGTGATTTTTAAGTCACATTCCAGTAACTTGTTCCTTCCCATATGCCCAAGAAAAAAGAATCCCCAAAGGTCACTAAAGAGTGCACATCCTGGATTTGGCTGCCAAACCTCACCCAAGTACTTATTTCATAATCAGAACATTGTCTCCAGCTACACATTGGTTATTTGTGTTTTGCAGATTTGGAAAAGGTTAAACCGCCAAATAAAGAAGCTGAGGTTAAAAATGGTTTTCTCTAAATAGTCATATTTTTGTGCTGAAATGAAACTAAAGGCTTGCAAAAGAAAACTTCAAGTTTAGGACACAATAGATCATCTTAATGGTGGATAAAGCATATTTGTACTGCCTGTGTAGTATTTCTCCTGTACAGAAACTCAGTCTCTCAGAAGAAGCAAAGGAGGCAGCAAAACCACAAACCAGTTTTTGTGCATAATGAACCTTGTTGATTTAAGCACATAACACCATAAATTACCTCACATGGCTTGCAAAGTGCTTATGGTGCTGATGAGCACCAGTAGCTGTCGTAACAAAACCCTGCTTTAGGAACTATTCTTTCCAATCATTATTTTCCTGCAACAGTCAAGCATCTGGGTGTACGTAGTAAGAAGTGGCTTCCCTGGTGCCCACTGATGCTGATAGTTTTGGCTCAAGATTTAGACTAATCATTAGGGGCATGCAATTGTAAGAAAAAGTCACACATTTGGTAAAGCTAATGACTGATTTCATAGTCCCCAGAGAAGGTCAATAATTCAAAAACAAGTTGCACTCCACTTGGTTTCAGTACCAGATCATTGCTGATTTTGAGTATCAGTGGAGGCCAACTACAATTTGGCTGATGTGCTACAGGAAAACATCTAGCCAAAACTGATCCCTTCTTTACAAAATGGAGATTTTTCTTCACAAATATATTTCTTTAGGAATACATTCTCTTGGTTACATATCTGAATGCAGAGATAGCTTGATTAGAACAGTTAAGTCTAGTATTTTCCAATACAATACAATACAATACAATAGAAGATCTTATTCCATTAGACCTTCTAATGTCTTCAGCAGAAGGAAATGGAAGAACCTTGACCCCTAGCTTTTATATGAGTGTATAAGGAGAGGTTATCATTAACCTCCTATCCATGATCTGCCCAAATTTCTTACTTGCTGCTGAGCTGAGATGTCACATAACTGCAGAGGTGTTTAGGAAATACAGGAGTGAAGAAATTGATGGAAACATTCATAAAGATATTAACGATACTAAGAAATTTCTGAAAAAAAATCCAAGTATTTTAGGTAGTTGACCATGACTTATACCACTGCAACACAGGAATGAGAACCTGTCCATTGTTCAGTAACAGTAATTTAAAATTTTCTAACAATCTAATTAAACTTTATTTCAGCAGTCAAGCAGAAAACAGCAAACCCCCTCCACAAAAATACACCCAGAACAATAACAAAAAACCCCACACCTCTCACCCCAAACCCCCCCAAAACCTACAAAAACAATGACAACGAAGCTAGACAGAAAATAGTAAGGGAAGAGGATAGAGATTGAGAAATGATAAAACAGCATTTTAAAGTCTCACAGACGCTTCCAGCTATTTACTGTCTGACTCATTTTATTAATGTAAGGTTTCTACCAGGAAATACTTGTTTTCAGAAGATTATTATTGCATTAATGTCAGGATTTGGTGAGCAAAACAAACAAACAAAAAACCATAACCAAATAAAAATTCCAAACCAGCAAACAAACAAAAATCCAAAGATAATAATAAATCAGTCAGTCTTTGGCTTGTTCTATATTCTAATCAGCCTTTTGTAATATTGGATATATTTTAAATGTGGATTTCAATACTTTGCCTTGACCTTGTAACTGTTCTACATTTAATGGTTTAAAACATAGACTGCTATTATCAGGTTACACTTCTTTTGCTGATGCAACAGTCTTCCCAAAACTACTTCCAGTAATAACATTTTTATTTGGCATACCCTGATCTAGCCCTTTAGCATAATTACTCCTTATCATTGAGTCAATATAACACTCAGAATTAGCAGCTGATTTGCACATTTTACAAACAAATCAGATGAACTGAAATCCTGATTTTGATAGGATATAGTCTTCCCACTGCAGAGGTGGAAGCAGGGGATAGCCAGGGGAAAGCAGAAAGGAATGTGAAGCTATCCATATTGGCCAATAATTCTTATGAAAACTCTTGAAACTGCCAAAACTAAAAAGCTTTTGCAGTTTTCATTCACCTTTAAATATCAGATAGAATAGAGACTGCATACAAAAATAACACATTTGTACATTTTACAAAGTCTCCTCTGACCTCTTAAACAGATTCCTAGGTATGTTTTCAGTGCCTGTCCATTTGAATAGCAAGGGAATATTCTGTCAGTACTTTACTTGTTCTGCAAAGGCTTCACTGTCTTGCTCAAAGATGAGCACATATTCATCACACCTCTATCTACCCAGAAAAGCTGAACCTCCCCTCCTCCAAAAACAACAAACTAAAATCAGAATTTATGGCACCTAAATGTTATGTATGGGCACGGTTAACTAATTTGAAAATGTCTTGTGCAGCTTAGCAGGAAAGTTCCCAATCCGTTCGGAGCAATCCAAAACAAGCCTCTCAGATATGAAATCAGAGTGTTCACATGGGGATTTACAGATTTAAATCACAAAACAAGATCTTTGTTTTGGAGTTGCTTTGGAGCCAAGCTATAGTTGAGGGTTTGAAGTGGGGATTCAAGCCAGTGACTGCACAGTTGAGAGTCTAAGGAGTTGGACTCATCTGTTGTGAATTTTTGTAAAACTAAGTCTCGCAAACTAAACTAATATATTATTAAAGACAATAATGAGGCAATAATTTCTTAATGTAAGTGAAATCATCTTATTAATACAAATCCCAGTGCTGTGCTTACTAGCTTGCCCAAGTTTCTCAAACTTTTATGAAGATCTTACAAAGCCTCCAGATCCTGAGCTAAATTTCCCCCAGCTGAAAGGTGATTGCCTCCAGAATGGAATACCACAGTTATCTTGCAAATCAAAGCAGCACTACACAGCGCTCTATGCCAGAGTTAGAGAATGCCAGATCAACTGAACCTCACTAAGGAAACTCTACAGACAATAAAGTAAATATAAACATATCCAGCGTGCCCTCTAAATGATAATTTTAAGTACATGTAAATATTCCATTGATTGAGAAGTTGCCAGTAAGTAACATTCAAAAACAAATGCTAAGTATCAACAGATTGGTCTTGTTCTTGGGTCCTAATGGTTTCCTTCTTGCAGATCTTGGTTATAGTTGCCAAACTTGAAATCTAGCCAATACATTTAATTAGGGAGAAAAGGGACTAATGGATGTACTTAAAAATAATTGCCCACAGATTTTTAGTAATGTTCAGGAACCTGTGTAACTTTTTTATTCTAAATTCACTCCCTTACTAAGGTAATATTCAGGTACTGCAGAAGACACACGATAAACCTAAACTTTGCCTTTAAATCTAACTGGCCTCTCTCTCTCTAACTTTCTCTGCACTCTTCTATTTCCTGCCCACACACAAAACCCCTCTTATTTAAAAGCAATTCTGAAATAATATTGTGAGATGTGCAGTAGCTGAAGCACAGTGTCTCTGACCTATCCACCACTCAGCTTTTCTGCCCCTTTGTTGAGTATCAGTGGACCACTGCTTCCAAGCAAAGACTGCTGTGAAAACAACTGCACTCCTTCAGTAAAGAACAGACATGTCAGGTCTATACCTCTTCTACATGGCAGTTAAGTTTTCCTTTTAAAATTAGTTTAAACATTTATTGGTCTAAGCTGCCAGTTTAATTAAACACTTTTTGTTACAACTCCAAGAGTCAAAATTCTGGGGCTTCAGAATGCCTATGCCAAAATCCAATCTGCCAAAGCACATTTTTTTGTTCATTGCCAGCTGAGTATATAGAAATTGGCTCTGAAAAATAGGCCAAGGCCTGTAACACTGCACCACGTGCATACGAAATGCCTGAAGGTGCCAGCAATATGTACTGCACACAGCTTGACTTTACAAAGTGCATATGTCCAAATCACCAGGTCAAGACTTGGAGTAAACTCCTCAAAATTAAAGCCAGAAAGCAATTCCTTTCTGTTGTGGTTACTGTATCTGTTTCTATCCCAGTAATAGTAGGGTGTACTGAGCATTCCCACAATTGTGATAGAGGCTGGTGCCTGTTTGTGTGTGTGTAAAAAGGGGGCATTCCCGCCAATCCCTGCACAGTTACATCAGGCACATTTCCTCCGTTTGCCTTTCATGAGACATTGCCCCATGCACCTCAGGGCTTTCAAACTGGCTGTCACACAGAAATAGAAAGGAATCATAAGACACCCTGTTGCTAAAAGGGTAGAGTATCACAACAACAACAACAACAAAAAAA
>VWYP01028669.1:0-38957 GCA_013400435.1 Pycnonotus jocosus | reverse complement strand
AGGGGAAAAGAAGAGAGAGGATCTCTCTCCATGCCACGGCTGACATATGATAAATGCAAGTGTACACAAGCAATGCAGCCTATTAAAATGCTCAGTTAATGAAAAAGAACAGTGAAGCTAATGATATTTTCTACCTAGAATCACAGAGGCAGAGAATGGTGTGGATTGGAAGAGGCCTTGAAGACTATCTCATTCCAATGCCACTGCCATGGGGCAGGGACGTCTTTCACTAGAACACCTCTGCCAATATGCAAAATCTGAAAAAAGGAGTGTGACACAAATGAAACCAAAAATGGTTTACTTATTTCTCAAAATTCATCATCCCAGAGTATCATGGTAGAAAAAAAAAAAAAGAGACTAGATAAATAATATGAAAAAATATTATCATATAGGTAGAAGATTTTTAAAAATTGTCACCCCCTCCCACCCCATCCGCTCCACAACTACCAAGAAGATTTAGATATGGTCCAAATACCAGAGTGGAGAGTGGTCCATCAAGAGCACTGGGCACGATAGCCTCAGTAATCATTTTAAATATCATCTCTTTTCTTCAAATCATGCTTGTGGGATTAATTACACAGAAGAAGAATAAAGACAACTCAATTTAAGGATTTTAAATAGCAGTTTCTTGCACTAACACAAAAAACACATGCTTAACACTGGAAGGTAAATTAACCTGAATTATTGGATTATGGCCATTTCACTCACCAGACTGAGCATTCCCTGGAGGTGTATATACACTATACTCCCTGGCCAGCCTTAACCTACCACCCACCAGCTGGCCAGAGGAGCCAGACTCAAGCACCAGGAGATCAGCTACAAATGATCACGTTTTCAACTCCATTCCTACATTCCCTATCACTTGAGGAACCTGTGGAGAGGACAGAGTAGATTTTCTTCTATGATTTTTCCATTTATGCAGCTTTGTCCATGGCAAACTCTTCTGCAGAGACAGATTAAGCCTCCTAACAGCCTTTCACCCTCTCATGCTCCAATAGCTGTGCCTACAGCACAAGGCAGGTGGTCCATGGGTTTCTTTCGGAAAAAAAAAAAAACCCAGAGCATGTGAAGATGAAATAGAAGGAAGGAGCTGCAATGGGCTCTAAAAGATGTCCCAGGCTGCATGACGGGGGTTGATGCTGAAGGACTACATCACAAAACCCATTTTCCCACAGTGCTGACACCAGCAGTGTCCAGCTTAACGTAGAGCAGACTTCAGCTCTCCAGATATTGATCTTCAGCAGGCACACATGCTTCTGCTGCTTTTCTCATAAATTACGTCAGCTTTGGTTTCACCTGTGAGACAAAGTAAGCTTTCTTCCATCAAGCACATGGACAGGAATTAAATATATATATAAGAAATGTACACCACAGTCAACACCTAAAATAATCCAACATTGATCCATCTGTGCAGAACTCTGCTAGAGTAAAACTGCTGCCTATGCCTGTTCTCTAATAAAAATTTCATACAGATGATGCCTTGAAAACTTTTCATGGTAAGTGGCTGCTCTCTTCAGGACACATTTCACTGGAAAGTCAAAATCCTACTGTTTTCACTCTGAATGTCAAATCCTCGGTTTTTGACTAAAAACATAAAAGCCTTACTAAAAAATCTGGTCATAAAAACCTGACAAGTGTTCTATGTATTGCTTTTTACCACGAAATTACAGATTCTTCTACATAGATTGTTCTGATCATAATATTAGGAACACTCCATAAAAGTGATGTCTGCATGCACATAATTCCTTACCAGCAATCAATAGAGTTGTTCACCACTTTTTGTCAGTTTTGTGAATTTTTTTGTGCCTGTAAATGGTCTCTAAGAGCAGTTCTCTGCATGCCATGTTTTAATTCAATGACTAGAGAATCACTCTACTTCACTTTTTTTTATCAAACATAAGTTATACTGCTATATAAAAAAGGGTAGTGCTTGTGCACCAGGCTCTCCTTTTTTTACTACAGAGCCCCTAATCCCAAAGCACTTTTCTGAGCTCCCACATCTGGCAAATGGTCTGAGAAAAACCATGTGTCATGGAATAAAACACTGGATCATCAAGCTGTCCCATTTAACAGACAGATTTTTCTACAGAGGATATATGAAAAAAAAAATAAAATCCAGATCTATATAAGAGAGATCCATGTTAATTAATAGCCCTTGACAAAGAATCATCATTTTTCACGTCCAGATTTGCCAAATGGAAACTATCTTTTCTTGACTTATGCTCCAAGCACATGCAGCCTCAGACTATGGAAGTAAAAATACTAAAATCACTGCCCTATAATGCCAAAGTCTGCATCTCTTCAGTGAACATTTTTTTCCCCCAGTGTTTGTTATTTTTTCTGAGGAGAACCAGAATAAATAACCAAATAATTTTAGAGAGACTGCCTGTTTACACCCAGCTGACTCTGCGCTCACCTGCTCTGATCCTTCTTTGGCTCCCTGACGTCAGGACCACGTTCATACCAGATGAAACCCAGACAGTGGTTAGTGGTGGGAGACCAGTCTCCAAACTTAGGCACCAGAATTAGCAGGTCTGAACAGGGCTGTATGAAATGAAATTCCTCAACACCATTTATCAAGTAGATAAGAATTACAAGCTCACAGGTACAGAAGCTGGACACACTGCACAAATTATCTCTCCTGTGAGCACAGCATATACCAAGACCAAGGGAAACTTCTAGCCCTGTACTCAAAAATTCACTCCTTACCATCAACACATCCAAAACAAAATTATCATGGTTTCAGGATATTTAGGGTAAACAGAATGAATTTTGGTTAACAAGGATAAATTGGGCTTATATCAAACACTCAAGCAAACGCTAAACTGATGTAATGTACATTCTATGAAATTCACTAAAAAATTCTATTTAAATATTTCTATTTAATTTCACTTTAAAGAAATTCACCACTGGAATGACTGCAGAAAAAAAACCAGCAAATCTGCTCAGATCAGCAGTGAGAAAGGAACTGACTTGATAAATAAGTTATCTCAGTAACAATCAAAACCCAAAAAAACCATAATTACTCAGTTAGGAAGATGGAATAGATTCATAGGTCTCTCACAAAACTGTGTAGCATCCTTCCTGTTCTCAAGAACTAATAGCTACATTTAATAGCATTTCTCAGTTGTTTTCGGAGTAAAAATCTACTCAGTCTAAAGGTCATTAAATTCCTAATGACACACTTAAAACTACCCCTAAGTGTTTTATTTAAGAGAAAGATCAATAAATAGGGCCCAGTATATCCAAATCAAGAAACTGAATGAGAATGTGAACAATCCACTGAGCAAAAGTTAACAGCAAAACAGTTTTGAATACCCTGACTGGAAACCACAGCTTTCCAGACAACAGAAGCTATGGTAAAGACATTTACCATAGCATTGCATTGCATTAGGGAGTCTACCCAAGTTCCTTCCGCAGTACGTCAGCAACACCTCCCTCTGCAGTGCTGCTAACAGCACCTCTAGTGCACAGTCAAAGGTGAATTTCCAATATATGAACAGAGATAACAGCCCAACCTTGCCTCTGCGTTGTCTGATGCTGTACAAAAACATGAGGGGGTATGGAGAGTAAGGGAGAAAGCAGAGATCCAATTGCCCCAAGCAGCAAACTCCCTGCCCATAGCTCTATGAGAGTGTGTGCACATGAAACAGCCCTAACTGAGAGGTCTGACTCTAGGGTATGGAAGAAATACTTGAGATCATGAACTGGCAGGCAAATCCTGTGGTTTCCAAGCCTTTGATGCCTTTTTCAAAATCCCCTGCTTCACTGAACTGGGGGCTATGTCATTAAAGAAGATACGAATAATAGCGATTTTATTCAGGAGTAAGCAGAATTTTAAGGTCCTTGCTTCTGGTTTTTGAAAGGCTTTACCACAATGCCTGCTACTACCTCATGGACAAAAAGTGTGGCATTCATGTTAGCTGCAAACAGGCTAAGCCTGCCTCTCTCCTCAGAAACTTCAAGTTTCTTCCCCTTTCTACAAGTCTGAAGAGAAATTATGGCAGCTTCTGTTTTCTTGATCTAGACCCAAACCCAAGAGTACGCATAATTTCTTGTGAAATTAAATGACAAAGAAATATCATCAGCATTGAAGCGTTCCACAGACAAACAAAGTGAAGAACCCAGGAGATGGCACTACATGGTATAGGGCCAGAGCCTCCACAAGTATAAATCAAGAAAATTGTTTGGACTATAATGGCGTACAAAAAAATTCCCCCATTTTGTTATCTTAAAGTGCATTTTTTTTTCAGGCATTCCTATTTCAACTTGATATTTATCTTGTGCTGGATTCTGTACTAACTGGATGCCATGGCAATGCTTTCAGTGAACTCAAAAACCCCATATCAAGCCTCTCAGTGTTTCCTAGGAATCTTTTCAGCCTCCTTCTGGTTGCTCTTTAAGGTCAGGAAGAACAGCTAATAAAACTGATTTATAGATTTAAAAAAAAAATATTAAAAATATCTTAAGCTCCAGGACAGAGCTTTAAAATGCCTGGACTATTTCATCTATGGAAACCAACCTGTGACTCTTCTAATGCCATCAGTCTTCCTTACTTTCATGCTTTAGGACTACGAGAGTGACTAAATTCAAGGCGACACCAACAAGCCTTCAGCCCCATCTTCATCCCCATCACACTACAATCCATCATCGTGAAAGACTACAAGAAACTAGAGATAGTTTTGAAATACAGGATGGGGGAGACAAGTGAGATATATTAAAGAATGCATATAAATCTGATGTTTCCTGATCAGTCACCTACAAATACAAGAGTCTTTGGATGAAGTCCCAGGGTCGTGTTTACATTAGTGAATGGTGGCAGGTATATATCACTATACTGATTTATGAGACAAATTGTTACTATGCTGCAGTTTTGGACAACAGGGCTGCACTTGCTTGTTATGGGTAGTCCACAACAAAAATCTGACTCACGGAGGTCAGCTCCAGTGTTTATATTACTTTATTTGCATCAACCCAAATGTCAAAATAAGTACAAGTTACTGAAACCAAGCTCCGTCACAAATTATACACCACAGAAGACACAGCACTAAATACACATAATGAAATACTTTCACATTGCTTTTATAGCCTGAGGAAATTTTTATAATCAAAATAAATAAAAAGTAAATAAATTAAATAGAATTTTTAAAAAGAAAATGGAAGGTATTCACATAAAAATGTCTTCAAACCAGATATTTTGCTTGTGGTAATTAGTAAACCAGGAAAGGAAGAAAACTCTGTGACCCTTCTGCCTTTCACCACAGACCACCAAGTGTCCCTGGAAGGTTTCTGTAACCTGATGATCTGCCCCAAAGCACACAAGAGGCCACTGAGCTGGGTGAGACAAGTTACCATTACCTCTGACTATTACTGCAGTGGTAATTACTGCAGCACCAGAGGCATCAAAGGCTAAGGCAAAACTGCAGAAACTGTGCCCACACAAAGCTTGCTTCTAGCAGGGAGCAGCAGGGCAATTCAAGATGTCCTAAAACTATTTTGTTACCAGCTCACTCCCCTTCTTCCCCCACAGCCCTACGAGAACTATCCCTCCCCAGTGTGCAGCACAGACACCTCCCTGGACCACATCCTGCGGGGATACAGGAACACAAAGTGACAGATGTGTCACTGTACTACCCCACTGAGAAGCTCTTGGTACCCAGAGCACTCTGTTCAATGCCACTTGTCTAATCGTTGTCACAAGAAATACTTCTGTAATGAATGGGGCTCTGAAGGAGGCTCTGAGGGAATTTGTTGTTTTATGCAGCACTTCCTTTACGTTTACCTCAAAAACAGAGGTAAATTGTTTCTTTTCTACTAAGTAGAGAAGCTGCTAATATTAAAAACAAATCTGAATCTCCTACTGAGACTTGGTTTTATTTTCTTTTTTCTTTTTTTTTTTTAACAGGAGCATCTTGTGAACCAAGACAAACATGTGAGGCTTGGTATGTGACCAGCAAAAACACATATTCTAAACATCAGTGGACTGCAAGCTACCCTAACTTTTGCTACTGGTCTCAAAGTATTTACACAGAACTTCAGCTTGATTCTATTATATTTTTTACCTTTAGAATAAGAGACTAAAACTGACCAACACAAGCCTCCCAACTAGATGACCCACTGTAAAATATGCAAAGTCACACAACCCAAGGAGCAACACAGCCTCTGCAAGAGAAATTCAAAGCACTTTTTATAGTCCCTTCTCTCATGTGTGGATGCACATTTGTGATTTTAAGTGGAAGAACTTTCTAGAGTGGAGCGACTACAGAAAAATCCATGTATCCTGAAGATTTTGGAACTAAAAAGAATATGGATTTTTCTTGGGAATTAGTCTATTAGGAAAAACCCTTACACAAACACCTAAGTTCTCTTGGTAGAACTTTAAACCTATGCAATCTCTCTTTTACACAAAGATTGATACTTTGTTCAGCAAAGCACCTGCACACAATGAAACACTGCCTTAGTGGCTTCACCTCAGAAGGACCATCTGAAACCAGCCTCCTTGATTCCCCATCCACGCTAAATTAGCTCATCTGCAGCCCTGTGGCACAGTCAGGATAAGGACAACTTTTGCTTTAGAGCAAGCAGCATTCTTCAAGCATGCAGCAATGTTCTCCCCCACATGGATCTTATTTGTTGTGCAGCTGTTCAGGTTCTCCTTGCTGGTTTACTACCTAGCTACTTCCAGTAAGAAGTTCTTCAAATTTGATTGTACAGATACCACATGTAATAATATGCTTATTGTTCTCTATGTTTATACAACGAATATGGAATTGGAAGTTACAGGAAAGCATCTGTACCTATCTATGTGATAATCACTTCTGGCTATATTATGGCATTACTGATGTCCCACAACCATGCAGGTGAGCCAATAAAGATGTCTTCTGCCTTTCCTCCAGGGCACTTGATGCAAACAACCTAAAAGCCCAAATGCATGCCATTCATAAACATCCAGATGGAAGCACCAAAGCAACAAAAAGCACCCCTTCTAAGTGATGAATTTAAAGCATCCCTTTAAGTGATGAATTTGATGTTCTCAACCACATCTCATTACTAAACTGACTGTAGCAGAAAATATATTGGCCTACAAGACCACACAGCACCTTTCACATTTTTGTAATAATGCTATTATAAATAATAATGAACTATCATAGCTTAGCATTCTTTCCAGTCTAAAATATATATAACCAAGGCAAACAAAACCATAGGACTAAGTGCAAGCATAGTGGCAGTGAAGGGTGCACTACACTCTCTGGAACAGTCTAACATATCTGCTGGACAAGAGCATGCAGAACAGCCACAGCAAAACAAAGCACTGCTTCAGATGAGGAGCTGGAGATCATATCGTAATGAGACCATTTCTACAATGTCAGAGTAATTTAGTTTAGTAGATACTCAGGGGATTCACAGCTAAAACAATTGATGGGAGAGATTCTCTGCTCTCCCAAGCCCTGCAGAGTGAGGTTTGACCTTGGTTCCCGTGCAATGGGAATGGTGAATGGCAAGCCTCGGAGTGTCTGTATTGCAGAGAATATTGAAAGGACAGTGAAGATAAATTTCAGAGAAAAGCTGCAAAGACAGTCACATCATTTTCTCATGGCTAATGTGAAGACTAATTTTCAGGACATCTATTTCAAATGAAAGCACTTTAAAAGAAGGTTTTGTTCTGAGTTATAAACTTATGTAATGGGAGGCATTAGGTGACATGATCAGCTTAATGTTTCCATAACTCACTGTCATCACAGCCCCTTTTCTTTCTGAACTGGACTTGCTCTAGTAACACAAATGAACCAATTCTGCCAGGACACTGGCTTTTATAATACTGTGTGTAAACTGAGGATTCTGCAATTTTATCATAAAAATATTGACCTATACATTAATAATTTATGTATAAATTATAGTTACTTTACACATAGTATGGTTTAAAAACCTACTATATTTATAACTAAATTCTCAAATCCAGAAGTTCTTTGCCTTTCTTTTTTTTTTCCAGAGGGGAAAAAAACACGTCCCATTAATAAGGTGCTGCACTCAAGAATATGCTACTAGCAATAATTTAAATACAGCACTGACTTTCTGGAAGCAGAGGGGGAAATGGAAACCTTCAAAAGGCCACCTCCTTCACCTGAATATTTTCATTTGTTATTTATTCAGTTTTGAAGGGGTTTCCCACTGCAAACTCTCTAGCCCTGTTTCTCTGTTGAAAGCAGCTTAACACAGCAAGGTCATCCCACCAGAGTGCTAATACCTGGATACCACCTACAACATCAAGGCAGGCAATACTCAAACCTATTGGACCACAGTATCATTAAGTTAAAAGTCCAAGGTCCATCTAGGACAAGAGTCCTCCTTCCCCAGCTTGGAATTCCCCTTGCTGTGTACCAGAATCTGACCCCAAAGGATCACTGCATTGTACCTCCTGTCATTTGTCCTCATGGAGAGGAGGATGAAAATGGGACTCCCCTGAACAAACACTCAACAGTGCCACCTTGCAGAAGTAACTCCTCTGCCATGCTTCTGATCCTGGCAAAAGGCAGATGCTGAAAGACAAAGCTGCATCAAAACCAAACCTCAACAGCAAATAATTTATTTTTTTTTAAGTTTTCTTTTCAAAAGCTGGTTTTCCCCACTCACCCCAATGCTTCAACATGCATTAGGGCCAGTGAAATGATGCCAAGCAGGTCAGTATGCCCCATTCAAACAAAGCTGTTTTAGTGGTAGCACTATCCAACACAAACTGTGACTTTGTACAACATTCTTCTACAAAATAAACTCAAGCCATTTGCCAGCAATAACCTATATATTGATGTGGTATTAAGAGAAACTTGGAGGCTTCAGCTGGGAGACAAACTGTCAACCAACCACTAATTAGTTTTTATGACATAACTCATAGTTCAGTAATTTCCCAGAATTTAATCACAGGGCACCCAGAAAGATCAATTGAAGAACAGGCTCAGAATTTGTTAGAGCCCTGTGTGAGACAGGGGAAGGCAATGACCTCAGCAGCTTTGCCACAGAATTTTATGAATTAACAAAGAAAGGATTTAAAAGGTAAGTTTAACTAATCTTGTGTTTCCTTGCAGACTCATTCATTGTTTTTACAAAAGGCTGAGTTTTTTAAATGAAGTAAAAATTGAAGGATTGTATACAACTATGTTGTAGTTACTGTTTATTTTAGAGTTTCATTTACATGAGACCATTCTGTGTGTGACTTGAATTACTCTACTATTTTTTGCTGTATCTTCTTTTATATCTCCCTCAATAAAAAAGGGAAAAAAATCAGCACAGCTGTAAATTTCTTTCGAATTCTTGAACGAGAATCATATTACATTATCAGAATGGATAACAGAATTCCTCTTCACTCCCCTCCCTAAAAAAACCCCAAATCCTTTATTAAAGTTATCCTAACAACATTTAATAAAAAGAAAAATTAATTTTGCGCCACAAAATTCTGATTTGCTTTGTCCTTTCTCTCATTTTCAAGCTTTTTTTATTCCCCCAGCTAAACACAATGAAACCTATGTTATTCCCACTTCTTACTTTCTACCATCAATCTTTTTTCATAAACTCCATGAAAATAGCAATAAAATGCTAAAAACAGTTTTCGCAGTTCTTAAATGGTTTTGCTTATCAAACTTACTGAATCTGATTTTTTTTTTTTTTACTTGTCAATTTTGTTCTTCTGTGCAAACTTATGGAATATTTACTAGGTAAGTACTGCACAGCTGTGATGAAAACTTCATTCCCTGTCTTTCTGGGTTTTGTTCTGCAAAAAGCTTTTCTTCACTGAGAGATTTCAGAAGAGGAGATTTAACTTATTTTCCTGGCCAAGTTATGTGAAGCAAGATTACACTGAAATGGTCTAAAAAGTGAGGATTTCTGAAGATCTACTAAGCCCTGTTATTTAAATAATATTTGAAATAATCATAAGAAAACCACTAAAAGTAGCACACTGTTTTTTCTTACAATGACAAACAGCACCAAACTGAGTCATACATGTTGCATATGAAAACACGATAATAAAAGAAGCTTTGTGGGTTTACATTTTCTCTTAAAAAATAGAACATTCAAAGTTGGTGTTTTGCACCTAAATGAGTTTTCTAACTTTTTCAAAGCAAAATTATTCTATTTAATAGACACTGTCTTTGTACTGACTGTGGTAATGATGACGACATTTGAGGACATTTGACTACAAATGAGGAACATTTCATGAGGAACAATGGAAAGCCAGGGAAACTGGATTGGGAAGAGCTATGTATCTATGAAGCTGCTGCTACTATTTCACAAGATTCTCAGGTCTGTTACATGACACTGTCACACAACTCATACAAACCTTGTGCAGCTCGAGGTTCTCAAACTCCCTTGGATGAAGGCAATGACTGTGGGGATGGTGGGAGGGCATTAAGTACTGTAGCAGCTCGATTTTAAAGAATAATAAAAAATTTAGGGAGAGAGATTTGGAGTAGGGATAAAAAAAGGGCACATTTAGCCAAGAGCACTTGGGAGACCAGATTCAGGTCTCTGCCCTGAATCAGAACAGGATGTTAACAAATCTGCTGGTGGGGAGGAGGATATGTTTTAAAGTTCCTCGCTTCATCCGGAGGCAGGACAGAAACATTAGAGTAATGAGAAACTGCACACCTCGCTCTGCGTCTGCACCAACAGCTTCATTTTCAAGAGTTCACAGCTCCCTCTAAATCACATTAAGACCAGGGTTTAAATGCTAATTAGGGAGCATGTGCATATTAATTTTCTGCTTCCTTCTCTTCAAGAGTAATGGGAATGCTTTTAACTGCCTTTTGTTTAGTTTCTTACGGGCTTACTTGGTTTCTTAATATATTACAGGGCACTTCCTGCATTGCTTACAGAAGCAAATTTCCCACTGCTAGTGGGAGTTTTCCCTAAGTAAGGTCAGCAGATTTTGTCCCAAGAGAGTGAACTGATCTTCAGGCTCAGCTACCCTGAAAATCTAGCAGAAAGCAAATCAGATATTATCCTTCTTTAGAATTTGCTACTATATTGTACCCTTCTCCAAGGATCATCATCCAAGACAAACAACTAGGAAACATTTTGCTGCAATAATCCTTTCAATTAAGACTCCCATTACAGTGAAACAGCTGCTCACTAGAATACATCTTTGTAATGGAACTATTTATTTCCCAGAAAACATTTCTTTAGTTAAGACAGATGCAATAAACCAGATCCACGGAAGTTGCAGAAATCAAAGCAGTGAGCAAAATATGACCAGCTAAATATCCTTGAACTGAAAAAGGGTGCTTTCTATGAAGGCACTATTTATTCTTCTGTGTTGACAAAAAAGCCCATTCAATTTAAAGTACGTGTGGTGTCTCACTCTCAACATAATGTCAGTGAGCTGCAACTGAAACAGCAGGATAAGCCCTCACACACATCATTAGAAAGAAAAAAGAAACACTCCAAAAACTTTTGTCCTCTGTCTGATCAGTGATGTTTGTGTGGGCCTTTAAAAGCCCTTTGAATTGTCTGCATCATAAATATTTGATGGACAACCTCTTGCTTACTGTCATTTAGGTGCTGCTCTTGGCATGGAAGAACAAATGAATCAGCATGTTATTCCTGTCTCCTGCCCCACACATACATGGTCTCCCCCTTCCCAGCTCTGATCAGCCTGCTGAACACTATTTATTTTATGAAAAAATCCAACTCACATTACTGTCCTTCAAATATAAAGAGTAGTGACAAAAGCCATTATTATGAAAAAATTAATCCAAGCTTTGTGAGAGCAAATGAGCAGTTTTCTTGCTGCCAATTCAGTCCCTGTGATTGCAACTCCGGATGGCTTGCATATGTTTCAGACAATGGAGATAGCAGGAGGAGGGGACATTTTTCTTCCACCTACCAGTTGCCAGTGATTTGAAAACCTTCCTTGTCAGTTGTGCCTCTGTTGGTGACCAGTGCTGCAAAAACCAGGGAAATTAAGAGAAGCACCTTCCAGTGAGATGATGGACAGATGTGCCCTAAAGGCACTAAGAACCAGGACTGCTCCTGGAATGAGTTCTAAATCCAGCATTTGTTCTTCATGTGACAAGTCCTCAGGCTGAGTGGAGCACCACACCTACACAATCTACACAGACATTTATCTAGATGTCCTTGAAGATGCCAGGCCCTGTGTCACTGCAGCACCAAATGATTGCTCAGAACAATCAGAAACACAACTGGTGAACAGCCAAGACTTTGCTACCTAGTTCTCCTTTAACTCTTAAATCCTTTGGGAAAAAGCACTTCATAGACAGTGTCTGTGTCACACCCTCCTAGATTCTTGTTCAGCCCCTTAGCAAGGGTAGTTCTGTGCTCATGAAAGAAGCAAAGCAGTTGGAGCACTGATCAGTCTACTAGGTGAGAACAAAAAAGACCTGTTAAATCATACAACCACCAAGTAGAAAGGAAGGTAGGTGATTCCAAGAGAAGGAAAGAAAAACACAAGGCTGCAATATTCTTATAGTGGAGATTGCCTCTGAGGCTCACTATGACCCAAAAGTACAGTGCTGATCTGCAAAAAATTAACACCAATCTAGATTTCTGCTTTAGGCTTCCCAAATTCCTGGGGATGCAGACTCTGGATTCAAATCCATTATAGACATGGGAGCATCCATGGGAAGTCAGGCTTAGCTATGAAATCTGATAAAAGAGGCCTAATATCTACCAATTACTGCGCTCTAAAGGCAGTATAATTTTCTGTCATAATAAGCTCCTGTCAAAAGTACATGTGTGTACATTTTCCATGTGTGAGGATGAAATTCAGAGTAAAAGAAAATAAAATCAATGCTTAGCACTTAACTCGAGGAGCAAATCTCTTGCTGACAAGAACCTATTTGAAATAAGGTCAAATGAGAAGGGAAAACACAGAAGAAAAATAAATACACGTATGAATTTTAAAGAAATAGTGTCTACCTCAGTGGACAAATTTCTGGTACTACCAGAGAGCAATTCACAGCAAAAAGCTGGTTTCAAGACACTGCAATGAGAAGTCAAGCTATCATCACCTGCCTTGCTGTCCAATACAGCCCAAGGCTCACTTCTTAATGCTTCTTCAGACATCATCTGGTGTAATAGATCCAGGATGTGACTCACTGTAGTGTGACTGCCTTCAAACAAGGCAACAGAAGTGGAGCGAATGGGAATGGCTGCACTGATTTTATTGGAATTACTCTCACCTACAGGTCAGCCATAACAGTAAAAAGTACTTAATAGTTTACTGGCTTTTTGTACCCTTTCTGTATGAAAGTATGATAAAACTCAGTTGTTTAACATACAGGAGTATGAGAGATGAGAATAGGGAGGCCCAAAATGTGTTTTATATTCTTCTTACTCTTTTCTTTTCCAAACCAACTCTAAGACAATATACAGTTCTTCTGACTGTTGAACTCTTGAAAATAGTTCTGATGACCACAGTAACATTACAAGTATTCCAACACTGTCCATCTCCTTAACCAAACCACCAGACAGGTTCAAGCCAGCAACTGTTAATTCAGCCTAATGTAAAATAAACCAAATAACCCTCCCCAAACTACTCAAAACATGGACAGAAACCACTCAACAAACCATCTGACTCCTATCATTTATATACAGGATTTCTGGAGACATTGAGCAAGTGATGTTGGTAACGGGAGTTTAGAGGCATCGGTTGGGTTATTGTACTTCTCATCACACAGGATATATGATACCCAGGATACATATAAAAGGATCATACTCCACTTTGAAGTTAGATGTGTCTTTAGGCTCACTCTGTTCATTAGAAGCCTGAAACCTAGAAAACTATCTCTAGTCCAACATGCATACACAGTTTCTATATGGTGTGCCAGCATCCCCATTTAATCCAAGAAGATTATCTTCTCCTCAAATCAAAATCAAAAATTTCCCTTTGCAGATTGAAAAATTAAGAAGTCTATTTTAAGATATATGAAATGTGTTGTTTCTTTCTTACTTGTGTACATAAGCATCAGCTTCTTGGGACTCAATCTGAATTGACCTTACTAAAGTATTATCTAGGTTGCTTAGCACAACCCCATTTTAGAAAAGACATTTTCATTTAATCTCTTTTTTTCCAGTAGCCTCAAGATATTTATTTATTCTTTTCTTATTAATATATTCCAAAATTTGAAAAAATATGAGTTCACAGGAGTTCATGTCACAGGAGTTCACACGCAAGAGTATTTCCCTCTATTTTCTGCATTTGAGCTAATATTTTCATTCTTCAATTTAAGGTATCACACTCAGGTTTAGGAGGGAGATTATGCAGTCTTTAAAACTTTAACATTTAAACTCCTTGGGTCTTACTTCTTCCTCACATACAGTAGTTTTTCTTTTCCCAACCTCTTTCCCAGGTGGTGTTTTAGCCTTTGTCTCTGTGTTCAATAGCGTTGCCTTGATTCAAAACTGAAGCAAGCAGTCCTGTCTAAAATTTGGGGTATTTAGTTCCTACTTCATCCCTACTGTGAGCCATGCTTGTAATTATTTTATATTCATGTAGATATACACATTTTTATTACTTGCTTCAGTTTCCTTGGAAGAGTTTAACTCAGCTTGACTTCTGGCAAATTCTATTTCACTTCTGACCTCTAAGATTATTCCCCTTTTACTCATTCCTTTCAAATTCTGTTTATGCTTAATGTTTGTGGGAGTTTTTAGTCAGCAAGTTAGGTCTGGACGTCACCTCTAAAAGCCACCCATGCTTGAGATTGGAGTTCTAGAAAGATTGCTGCATTTTTTACAAGAAAATGTCACCACATCTAAATGCTTGAGCTCTTCAGTCACTATCTAGTTTCTCTAAACTTATGCTGCACTTCAGGTTAAGAAAACCTTAAAGATTATTTTCTGTTCATTTTGGATCATAAGAATAGTGATGACTAACTCTCTCTGACGTCCATAGTCCCTCCAAACCCAATTTTAAAATAACACTGACTCTTCACAAGTCAGTAATTGTTTAAGAAGTTGTTTGCACTAGGGAAATATCTGGCTGTAGTGTTGTTAGGATCATTCATTCTCTAATTTATAGCAGACCATAACGATTGCATGTTGATTTTCTCCTCTAGTATTATCTGAATCTGGACAAAATCTTTTCGGCCTCCTGCCTTCTTCCTGAAAGGTAATTTTGACTTTTAAACTACTCTACTGTAGATGCAGATTCAAAAATATCCCTGCAATTTCTCTGCAATCTGCTTACTGATTGACAGAGCTAAAAAGCTAACAGCTCTGTAAACATTTTCAATTCCCTTTTAACTCTGTATCACCCAACTTCAGACAGACCTCAATCAAGATGTCTCAGAATCGTCACAATGAAACTTTGCTGCCCCAAGGGATGGTCCATTCCCCACATTTCCTGTGAGGGAAACAGAGTGGGAGAAGGTTCCTGGCTTGGATGGAAGATCACGTTTCCTGCTATGTGTAATGCACATAAAATTACCAAATTGTGCCAGTGAACTAAGAAAAAAGAAAGAAAAAAGGCTCATTAAAACCAAAAAATAAAAGTATAACACTTCTCTGATCATTTAATACAAAGCACACTAAAAAGGAAAAAAGTAATTTAAGTAAGAGAAAATCATGCTTCAGGACAAAGAGAACAAATTCTTGAAGTTTGGCTGTCCTGGCACACCCAGTCCCACCCTCTTTCCATCAAAATCTGTAGCCTGCCTAATCAGAATTAGGATTACAGGACTACATGGCACACATTCAATCATATTCTACACTCCTGCTGCTATTTTTATATGATTTTGTAAAACACATTTTCATAATTTCATTATTTAATTCAATTTAAAAATATGACATAAGGTCATTCTGAATTTAAAATCCTTTCACAACCCACAGTAAGCCTACATCAGATCCCAAATTTGAGAATGTGAGCACATTCAGGAAAGTGCTTTTGCCAGTGCTCAACTTCACAGCTGGGCTCTAAACCACATTTTCTGTGCTTATCTCACTCAAATTCATGACAGAAATTTCTGCTTACACTTTAGTGGTATTGGATTAGGAGGACTGCTAGCTCACAGCAAACTCCCCTAATCTACCATGCTGTTTCTAGATTACATTCCCATTTCTGCACTCTTTCACCTTCCAAATACAATAATAAAACTTTTTCTTCCTGGGAAGGAAGAAAATTGACTAATTTTTAATTATTAAAAAAAAAAGGGAACAGAAAGGACAGCTATAAAAGTAACCTTCAGAAGCTTTATAAAGTAAAATTGATATTTTTAGATGTTGCATGTAGTTTAATTAATCAGGGGGAAAAAAGCAAGAACACTTTCAAACTTACTGCCAAGAACAAAAATTCCTTAACTGCACCTCTAAATTATTTCTCTGTGTTATAAATTTTAATTTACCTATACTTTGGGGTAAAAAGGAAGCTTGGTTTTGGCTCTAGTTTTTTAGTCATGGCTAGAGTTAAATTAAAAAATGCTAATTAAACTATGGCATGTTCAGTCTGAAGGTGACTATCACCAGGGCAGGGGATGGCTTTGGGATCAACTTGAAACATTAAAATAACTAAAGAGATCACTTTCAGATCAACCAAAATTGACGTCTTTTCCCCTAAAACATATGTTATTTAATACATCAGGAGAAATATTGCTTTAAAATATATTAAATAATACAAAATCTAATGCAGCTACAGAAGTGCTCATTTCTACAAAGAAAACAGTTTGTGATACTGTCAGCCTTTCTTAAACTGGCTTTTTCTCCTATAATTTAGGATTTCCACCACTATCCAAAAAACCCCACACCAGTCTAATTCCAAACACCTTATTTCAAAAGCCTCTGAAGAATTTTTGCACTCTTTACCAAGACTCATTTCCCTTCTCTACATTTGAATCTTTCCAAAGACTCATGTCATCGACAACAACACAAAAGAAAGTCCATATCAATTAGTTATTTGCAAGTTAAAATTTTTTCTAGTTATTTTTGCCTCCTGATTCCTGTATTCTTGCCTCAGCTCTGATGGCTTTACCTTGCTTGCAAGTCTTCAGTCAACACGGTGCTGAGTTTCTGCCACACCTGGATCCAAAAACACTGCCAGCACTCATATAAAACAGGATCATGAAAATGGGTGACCCATCACCTAATCAATCACTTACTGGGAATCCCTGCTTATGGGAATCCCTGCTTACAATCTACTCTGTGAAAGCCAAAAAGTGAAACAGCTCAGGCACTGGAGTGTCCATTCTTAGAGTGGAATATCCCATTTGGGAACCACATTATGAGGCAGTGAGAAAGCCATGGGTATTTGTTATCACACACAACTGAAGACAGATAAAGATTCTTGTACCCAATGCTGTCAGTCCAATGCTTCTTGTGAGTTCACCCTAACTTGGTTGAAAGGGGCTCTAATTCACCTTCTAAGAACATGTTTTGGTCCTAAATAGTTTGAAAGCACACAGAACCAATAATAGAAATGTTCACTGGCTCTTAAGATGGAAGAGCATTTCTGACGGTGCTTAATGTAAAGGTATTGCTTCGCTTTCACTCTCACATTACTAAAATTTTCATGAACTAGTACACTTCTTATTGGATTTGGCCCACTGATTATAAATAACACACTCCACTGTTCACTCCTAAGAGAATACCTTATAATGTTGGGAGTGGAGAAACCTAGCTGAGATGCAGTGTTTTAAGTCAAAGGATGTTTATGTAGCAGCCTGGCATGTCTCCATAAGAAAACATATGCCCGATCCAGTAGAAATCCCATTTGTTATTGCTGAGCAGCATCTAACTTATACAAATATCTTCATATTGATGCTTTGGGCTAGTACAAAGAAACTGAGTGGTTTCAAAGACACTCCAAAGAGTTCTCCCACCCCATTTAATCAGCATTTCTATTACTGCCCAAAGCACTTTCTCTTGATCACTCAAGTATAACAGGTAATAAATCATTTTCCAAGAAAGGAACAAGTCATCTTTGTGGTTATGCAGGTAAAATGTGGTTGCAACTCTTCTCAAAATCACATAAACCTAAATCTAAATTGATTGAAAAATATTGTAAATCCACCAAAGAATAGGTCAAAACTCAAGCTGTACTCCCCAAAACCATGAAGATTTTTTTTTAAATTGAAATACATGTTTTAAACATGTTTTAAAACATATCCCTTCTCATTGCAACCAATTCATAGATTTTGATTTATAACGAGATCAGAATATGACTGGGTCTATTGTCTGTCAATGTCCAATGTCCATTCTGGCAGACATGACTGAAAACTATTTTGAAGAATGAAAATGCAACTAATCAACACCACTAGAAACACACTTGCAGGAGTGAACAGGATTTCAATCACACCCCTCAGATGCACAAAATGTATCTCTATTTTTGCTTCACTTTCAGATGGAGCAGCCAGGTGGGCAGTTATCCTCTATCTGAAGTAGTCTAACTTCCATGCCCCAACAATAATATACCAATAGTGGGTGATATAAACATTAGGAGAAAGAGAGTAATGAACTCCAACTGCTTGAGCTAAAAACACCTCCTTAGACAGATGCAGTAATGGACTTGTAAGCTTAAGATGCACACTCAATTGAATTTCTGTTCAAAACAAACAACAAAAACCATGCAAACAAGTCTTCCCAAAATCAAAATCTATATTTACAACCTAGCATCTCATTCTACATGCAAATAATTTAAGAAAAACAGAATGTTTAAAGNAAGCTTGAGAATCTTCCACAGCTTCCAGACAGAGAAAGACGTGTAAGATTGCAAACATCAACATTCCATAATAGCAGACATAACAGACTACTCCAATGTATGTGTTAATGTATAGATGAGGATTTTGTATTTTTAAATGTTTCATTTTTTGTTGATAGAACTTTAAGTATAACACTTGTCACGAACAGGATATGGTTTTAACAGGGCTGATGAGAGAGAGAAATTCTGTTAAAATCTCAGAACTGGTGATTTGGTTTCTTTTTTTGAGTTTTCCAAGTTATTTTTAGGTGTTTTCTGCATATGCAACTTGGGCAGCAGTTCATTCTGTAGTAACATTCAAGAAATTTTGAAAAGCTAAAGCTCTGTCAGAGTAGGTGATTTAGTAATATAGAAAGTACTCTTTTCTCTTTTACTAAAACCCATTCAACTGTGATTTTTTTTCTGTACAATTAAGGGGTTAACCATCTTTTTTCTATTTCGTATCACATAAAAATATTCACTTAAGCTCCTTATTTTGTTCAGAAGTCTTAATGCCTCGAGGCACAGATGAGGTCTAAAATTATGCTTCTAATTTAAGGTATTTGGACTCATGGAGGCTTAAATGGTCACATAAGACTATCATCAGGATCCATCTTCTATTCAGTAAAGGTTTACCCAATTCCTGCCTTGAACACCTAAATCAGATGTTTCAAGTCAGATGCTTAAAGTTAGTGTGAAACTAAAAAAAACAAGTGCAGATGAGTGCAGAAAGACTTCTAGTGAAACAGATGCATTGTAGAATTGATGAGTGCACGTAGGGATATTGTTCTCATATGAAACTCAAAATAATGTTTCTATAATTTTTTTCCCCATATTCACTTGGATCAATTCTCTCCTGAAAACCCTTCAGCTATATTTGTGATCCAAATTTGTTATTGCCACCCTTCTGCATCTTACAATTCTGTGCAGATTATTCCAAGACACAAACACTTTAATATCTGCAAAACAACTGTTCCATTTCTTTACCAGGGTTTCCGCCACACTCAGAATAATGCTCAATTACCAATTTTTTGGAATATATTTCATCATTTTATTAATCTACACATTTTTAAAACATTATTTTTACTGATCTGTGCTGTGCCAAGTTCATTTTTCCAGCAGAGATAGAAGTTTTGTCATCCTGAGTAGTGTATTAATTCAGAAGCAAACCCATTCTTTTTGCCATTAACATAAGTAGACTGAGCAAAATCTACTCAATGTGTAAAATTAACTGATTCCCTCCCTCATTTTTTTTATTTACATCATGACTGGCTACAGGGTCTTATTAATAAAAAAAAAATCAAATTAAATGAAGCAAAATAAAAGCTATCTAAATATAAACTCACATCTCTTACTGGGAAAAAAGAAAACACATAAAACACTATTTAGTACAGTTAAATGAGCCAATGGCCCAAGACAGGGCCAATCTATGTTGTCATGTTTTATTATTTCTAAAAAAACCATCATGTACAAGCCTTTATTAAGGATGAAGACATAACTGCAGTAGACATTAGACACAAATGAAAAAAAAAATCACTAATATAAAAAATCTCACAATCACAGAAGTTAGAAACTAGGCTGTTGCACAATTTACTGTGCATTTGCCATCTCCAGAGAAATAGGTAACAAATGAGTTCCTGATTTTAGAGATAATTCATATAGAAAAATTACTGCTGAAATCACAGGGCTTCACTCCACGTGCAAAGATGTAAATGCCTCAAAAACTGTTCCCATTAGCAACTCTTGGAAAATTGGCCAAGTTTTAAGTTAGTCTTGTAGAAAAGAAGATATGCAATTAATGTTTTTTACACAGTTGCTCTGCCTATGTTCCATAGGTTAGTTTTAAGATGCTGACAGGTAAAATACCAACCTCTTTTGAAGTACAGGAGACAAATCCCTCAGTTAGAACTGAAACTAGTACATGGAATGTGGGCAGAGACACAGACAGTGACTTTTATCTTTATGTTGAAGGATTAATATTACTTCATCTTAGTAATTAACCTTTTTAAATATGATTAAATGTTTAAGGGGCAAGAAGGAAAAAAAATTACTCATTAATCTTTAAGCACCAGCTGAACTATCTGAGTGAGTATAATAGGTTTTCTCCAGTATTTCTAACCTTTTAAGTTTCTGCCAAAATTTAAATTAATCTAGACTGACATAATCTATTTCAAATTAATTTCTAATTCTATATCCTGTAAAACCCTTAAGCTTGATGGAGAGAAGCTTCATAAGTTCAGTAACTGTAAAGTGCAAGGTGATAAACTGGGAAAACAGGTGAAAGTGCAAGAGATAGGAATGTTGGTCAGAGATTTTGACTGAAGAGCTGAGTGTCAGGAGATGATGAGGAAAAAAAAGTTTAGTGGAAAGCTAGAAAATTTAAAATAATTTAAATTTAAGAGAAACTAACTCACAGTTGGACGTTTACTGATGTTCCACACTACGCTGTCCTTGTAATATTCCCCTGTTAAAATGACTGACAGCCTCACCAAAAGTGGGATTTCCCACTTTTTATGTTGCTTTATTTTTCAGGCCTGTTTTTCCTGGTTCCACTGGCTACGGACACTAACAACATAAACTGAGCCCACCTGATTGGTATGGATCCAAAAGACAGGAACACCTGTCCTACAAAGACAGGCTGGAAGAGAGGGGATTGTTCAGCATGGAGAAGAGAGAGCTCCAGAGAGAGCTCATTGCAGCCTTCCAGTACTCTAAAGAGACTTATAAAAAGGAGGGATAGGGACTTTTTATGCAGGCAGATAGTGACAGGACAACAGGCAATGGTTTTAAACTGAAAGAGGGCAGGTTTGGATGAGATATTAGGAAGAAATTCCTTACTCAGAAGGTGGTGAAACATTGAAACAGGGTGTCCAGAGCAGGGTGCGGATATCCCATCCTTGGAAGTGTTCAAGGCTGGGTTGGATGGGGCCCTGAGCCACCTAATCTAGTGAGTGGCATCCCTGCCCATGGAACCAGATGATCTTTAAGGTCCCTTCCAACCCTAAGCATTCTATGGTTCTATTCCAATCAAAGCTTTATAATTTAAAATATATAAATTTTGTGCAGGCCTATAAAAAGCACCTTTCCTCCCTCATTACAGAGGACTGTAAATACCCCTTTGAGAAGTATTACATTCTTGCTGTAGACAAGGCGGAATGGCACACCTCTATATGTGATAGATAAATGCTTGAATGCCTGATGCAGTTATTTGTCATCTCTAACAGCAAGTCCTTCAAGTTATTTTTGCTAAGACAGTGGTATAATGCCAGGATGACTTTTTTTAAATAAGTACCTAAAATACAATTGAATGAAAAGTCTGACATCAAATTTAATTCTCACAACTAACTACCAATTCAGAGAGACCCGGAGTGATCTCTATGATAGGATGGCTTTGGGAGGGTTCTGAAAACCCATTTTTCACCCAGATCACATCAGTATTCCAGAGGAAATAATACCATAAAAAGGAATGCCCAGCAGTGCTTTCAGACAGCCCTGAAGAAATCTGGGGCAAGCGTGGTTGGAAGTTCTTGGGCACCAAAGCCAGCACATTGTGAAACTACAGTCAGGGAATTTAGAGTATGTGTTACAAGTCAGATCACTTAATGAAGGGGAAACACTCAGGACTTCCCCTTCTACTACACCAAAGCTTTTGCATGTACTCTGTGCACCACAGACTGAAGAATGAAGCAATGAACTTCTTACCTTTCATCGTTGCTTTTGTGGGTTCTGAAAACAGAGGAATGAGCAGGAGGTAGATGAGGTAGACAAAGGAGAGCCCATTGTAACGGAAAGCACAGGCTGCAGTGAGAGAAAAGAAAAACAACAAATTGTTTAATTGGCCTGATAAAATCAAAATCAATGGCACAAAGCATTTCCCACTTGAGTTTATGATTTATTTACCTTGTCAACTTTCAACCACTTATTTAAACAATTTTTTCACAGGTATTCAAGTTTATGCTTAAAATAGATGTCAGAATCAAAGATTAGGTCAGGCTGGAAGGAACCAAAGCAGGTCATCTGGCCCAACCCCCCTGCTCAAGCAGGGGCATTCCAGAGCACATGGCACAGGATTGCATCCAGAGGGTTTTTGAGTATCCACACTGAGGGAGACTTGTATCAATGAAGTCTTCTCAGCTATATCCAAAACAACTTGGGTTTGTAGTATAGATACTTTTTTAGCCCTGTCAGAAACACGTATGGCAAAAGAAAAGTTTCTCCAGACACCACTTCTTGACATTTCATGGAAACAATAGTGGGAATGAGCTAATGAGTTATGCATTAATTGGTCCTCACCCTCATCCATCTCTCCATTTTAATTATAAAACAAAACAGCAAAGGCTCTCTATTACTAAATCCATACAATAGGTACAAATTTTGTTTCCCAAACTAGCCAACATTTTGAATAACTGATTTGATTTCCTTAATAGCCTTGATAGAAAACTCTGGGTATACACTCCACATCTGCAGGTTGGCCAAGAAGCAAGGGAAATGTATGGGTGCCTAGCAAGAAGGAAGGTTAAGAAGCACCTATTCTCTATTCCTGAACTGATATGATTCCACCATCAGCCTTAAAATAAATCTGTCAAGGACTACAAAGTCCACCAAAGCTTGCTAGAGAGTTTTTCTGAGTGAAATCCAGAATCCTGAAGAGCAGCTCCTCATTATCCTGTAAGAATTGCTCTTGTCACTTACTAAACTTTCCCTATAGCCACAGCCTTTAAAGACTAACAGAAGACTGACACCTACATTTATAACTATAAAAAACCTCCAAGACAGAGTAAATAGGACCCATCCCACAGGGAATTCTCCAAGCAATTATCAGAGCTCTACAGTCAATATACTTGAGAAGAGGGAGGCAGTTCTGCTATTATGCACCTACCCTCAGGGTCCTCTACAGAGGAGCACAGGATGTACACTGGCCATTAGTGGCCTTCTTGGAAAGAATGCCACTGATATCAGGACAAATCCATAAATCAATTTTTGGAGGTTTTTTCAAGTTTAATTTTGGGGTGGGAATTAGTTCTGTGGCATTCATAGGAAGAGGTATGATAATGGTTTAAGGCTGTTCTATGGCCTGAAGGCTTTTCCATTTCAATGGGAAGGACCAATGTGCTCAGTCATTCTGGTAGCAGAATAACATTAGTAGGTAACACTATTATTCAGTTATTTTGAGGATTGTGTCCGCCAGATTTAATCGTGTTAAACAGCTTACTTATTTTCTGTGCAATATTATGCTCATTTTCTTCTTTCTTCAGGACTGAGCTTGCTGCACTTCCTGTAGAGCACATATCACTCAGTTTCCCAGTACAAAGACAGAAAACAGCAACTGTGTGCTTTAAGTGTCTTCAGCTGGAAGTCACTGAATGTCTTGCTAACAAGCCTGTGTCAAATATTTAGAACCTTTATTTATATCAAAGCCTCCTCCAGCAAACTTGCCTAGACACTGCCTGGAAAACCTGTTTAAAATCTGTTTAACAGTTGTAAGAGCTCTAGAAATACATTTCTCAGAATTATGAATTAAAACCCCCCAAACCTATCTGCAACATTTTTACTATTCCCTACTGCAACTATTGCAGTATTTTTATTTTTTGTTTATCTCCACTCATCTAGTATATGTGTCTGGTGAGATGAGTGCCTTATCAAGCTAAGGACCAAGAGGAAATGACTGAATACAATTTTAGCAAGATAAAAGATTAGGAAACAGCAGTTCCACTGCTTTCACATATTTGCACTGCACTACATCATTATTTTGTCAAACATACATATTCCTCAGTTCTGACTCAAAACTATCTAGGAAAAGTTGCAGAGCATAAAATCAGCTTCAGTTTGTCGCCGATACAACAATAAAGGACCCAAAAAAGCAAATTAACACATCCTCTACATACCCTCTGCTATTCACAAAGGTCTCCTTCTGCAAAAGAAGTTACACAGATGCCCAAAACAGTGGATAATCCCATTATGATGAATGGAATTCCATCAACAGAAAAAGCACCCATAAAGATGAATTTCTTGGCAAACCAGATGCCATAGAAATTTCTGGGTATTCTGGATACATTGGTCAGTTTGCACTATCAAAATTAATGTAATTTTAGCATTTTAGGCTCGTTACTGCTCAAAATTGTTTAATCGATTTGCAAAAATAATTTCAGATGACTTTTTCCTGAACTATATTTACCTCAAAATTTACTGCTTTCTATTCCTGGAGCTGTGTACTCAACAGCTTCTTCCTTTTTTTTATTTTTTGCTCTACTGCTACATAAACAGGACTGTTTACAGAAATTACATTTCCATTCAAACCTTCCCTTATGTATTTTTTTCATATAAAGCATCCAGAAAACCCTTTATTTCCTTTGCTTTAAAAGGATGGGCTTGTCTACAGCAAACACTGAACAAAAAGGCTTTAACTGGAAAATACACCACACATGCAAAGTCCATACAAACTTTCTGATCTTCCGACTTCTTTTTAGACCACATCTCACTGTGTTTTCTAACAGTTTCTATTAAGAAAACTTCAGAAATGTAATTTTCACCTCTGAAGTTCTGCTGTTGTTCAGAGCCCAGTAATAGCAATAATACACAATTGGGAAAAGACATAAGAAATAGAGCTATTAATACACAGAATTAGAAGAAATTAGCTTTTATTTTGTATTATCTGAAATACTTTAAAGCACCTTCCCTTAGGCAGGAAGAAAAGAGCATTTTATAACATGTACAACTGACTTCTCCATTCATAAGTGACTATTTTAAATATTTCTAGTTTTACGTATAGAGAATAAAAAGTGTTGTATGAACCTTTAACAATTTTATTATCTTTTAGAGCAGTGGAAAACTTGATTTCAAGCTAAAAAATTTAATTAATTCTTAAGACAGATATATACAGTGTGTGCCATACAAAATTAGAAAGGAATCTCGAAAAAAAAACCAAAAACAAACCCAAAACCACCAGAAAATCATATATCACATGATAACCTTGTCCTTCTAGAATTTTTTTCATTGTTTTATGCTAGCCAGAGTAGAAGGCCTTTGAAGAAATTTAATACTGCTTCATAGACACACAAGTTTTCTACATGTAGAATTCTAACAGCTGTTACTTAATATTATTTCAGATTTATACCAACAGTTTTCTTTCCTCCATTTAAAGGGAATAATTTGCATAGAATTGGTGTTTTGCCTGTTATATAAAAAAATACTGGAGAGCAAAGTGAAGAGCAATAAATAATTTCACAAAAAGCTTGAATTTGGAAAGAAGAGAAAAAAAAAACCAGCCTCATGAACAATGTGTTTAGTTTTATTCCTAAAAAAAAAAAATTACTTAATTCAGAAGTGGAAACAGCATGTTCAGAAAAACAGCCTTCAAGAGTGCAGGCACAGTACCAAAGGGCTACTGACTCCTCATCTGTAAACCAGAATTCTGTCAAAAGCCACAACAGAAGGAAAAAAAAAAAAAAGGAAGGTGAAGATAGAATTAGCCATCCCCTCACTATTTCTGAATTTACTTTGGTAAAAAAGCAGTGTTATTACTGTTAACAGAATAATGTATTGCTTGTTATACCCTTTTATGTTCAAGAAACATGTAAGAACATCTCTTCCACAGAGATGTTTCAGATATAAATATTTCAGATATTTATACTGTAGGTTTAAGAATATTGTATATCCTTCTTAGTGTTATCCTATCCAGACTCTTGTGTGCTTTTGCATAAGAAATTAATTCAGCCAACTACACTGAAGTAATGTGTCTTCTACCTTCAGCAGGATATTGCATGGTGTTTGCATCCTGTTTTAACAACTTCACAGCTGCAAGATTATTAAGAAAGCTATGCAATAATATTCTTTAAAAATCGTACCTTTAGACTAAAATCTAGTTTAACTTTCATGCATATTTTTCCAGTAACACAAAAAAAATGTACATTCAGTGAAAATATTAATTGGAAAAAGAGCTGCTGAAAAAAATGTCTAATTCTGAGCTGGCAAGGGTGGTTGGCTAAAAGACAGAGGTGATGCTATTCATTCATTATACCCAGCTGATCTGAAAAAAGAGACCAAAACACAGAAGGCAAAAGGAATCAGCAGCTGAATGATCTCTGAAATTTGTCAGTCTCCAGGAGGCCATGCATCCAGCTCTCAAAGCTAGGACAACTCAGCATATGATCACAGAATTTCTAGGTTGGAAGAGACCTTCAAGGTCATTGAGTCCAACCCATGCTCTAAGACCTCAACTAAACCATGGCACCGAGTGCCACATCCAGTCTTTCTTTAAACACATCCAGGGACGGTGACTCCACCACCTCCCCAGGCAGGCCATTCCAGTACTGTATCACTCTTTCCATGAAAAACTTTCTCCTAATATCCAACCTGTATTTCCCTTGACACAGCTTGAGACTGTGTCCTCTCGTTCTGTCAGTTGTTTCCTGGAGAAAGAGATCATCCACCAGCTGACTGTAAACACCTTTCAGAAAGTTGTAGAGAGTGATAAGGTCACCTCTGAGTCTCCTTTTCTCCAGGCTGAACACCCCCAGCTCCCTCAGCCATTCCTTACAGGGTTTGTGTTTCCAGCCCCTCACCAGCCTCGTTCCCTTCTCTGGACGCGCTCAAGTGTCTCAATGTCCTTCCTAAACTGAGGGGACAGAACTGGACACAGCACTCAAGGTGTGGCCTGACCAGTGCCCAGCACAGGGGAAAAATGACCTCCCTGCTCCTGCTGGACACCATTCCTGATCCAGGCCAGGATGCCATTGGCCCTCTTGGCCTCCTGGGCACACTGCTGGCTCATGTTCAGGTGCTGTCAACCAGCTGAACATGAGCTGAACATGATTCCTGCCTGTAATACTGTAATTTTTCTTAGTTATCCCATGGTTAATATCCATTATATCCTCATTATTCTGAAAAAATCCCCAGTTATCACACAATTCAGATGACTAAAAGAGGCTACAGCTGATACCCTTTGCTACTAGGTATAACATATGAATGAGACACTGCTCCACAGCCCAGATGAAATGCTCCTGGTGCGAAAGCTCAGCCTAAGAAGTCAAACGCTGAAGCAAATCTATCTCCTCCTCCAAACCAAGTGTTTTACATGACAGTCCATGAATGTGTGTCATGAGTAGTCAACCCTTCCAGGAAGGATATACAGTTAAGATTCCTCTTATCAATAAGGCACTGTCCCAATGTCACGATTATTTAGGCCTTTCCATTTGCTCTGCTCTCCAGTACTTATCAGCCAGTTCCCAACATTCTTTGGAGTATTCCAAACTGGGGAAATTTGGGGGGCTTCTTGTTGGTTGGTTAGGTTTTTTTACCCTTAATCATCTCACTGGACATCAAGAGCTGCCCAACCAAGGCAAGCAGGTCCAGCATCAGGCCATATGGACTCAGTCTTCTGTCAGAGACTGAAATGTTATCATTTATGGCTTAAACGTCTTTACTGCCTATTACAGCAAAACTGTACAAAAGCTGCAGAGAAAACCACCAAAAACCTGAATGGAGCCGTACACTGCTCCTTGATGGACTATATGAACTATGCAAGAGCTTAGTAAAGCAAATCAATGTTAAAAGAGGTAAGGCAATTTAAATTCTACAGAATAAGAACTACTGGAAATAGATTACTTTTTTCAAGGAAAAGGAGTTTAAAACAATTCAAAAGAAAGCAACAACAACAAGAAAGACCACCTCCATTAGCCAGCCAGACAAATACTTCCAAGATTGTGATACAAAGAGGAGAGGTCAAAACTGGTGAGAAAAGTTTGGTTTACTTCCATTCTGCATAAAGCCCTTATATATAAAGCTCTCTAATTTCTGGTAACACTCTCTCTAGGTATCAACCAGCAAATGTGAGAAGAAATGGAACAAGACTTTTTTTCTCCTTTTCCTAAAGATTCATGCATGCAGCATTCTTTAACCAAAACTCACAAGCGTGCACAGTAGCAATATAGTAAAATAGCAGCAAAATGCCCTCCAGTATTTCCTTACAGTTCCTTATGCCTCTGCCCCCAGAGGCAGGGGTGTCCTTGAGAAGAAAGCCCACCTAACCTCACATTCAAACAAAGACCCAGAATACAGCTTGCTCTGTTGTATATGAGCACTGTTTTACAAACTGATGTAGTAAAAAGAGAAGCTCATTCACGGTTGGCAGGATAAAATGACCCAGTATTAAACACCCACAGAGCTGAATCTCCCAGAAAGATGATCAACCAGTTGCTCTCATCTCCTAATTTTATGAGCCAATAATTGTTAAGGTACAAAGTGGGAGGCAACCTCACATCCCCTTTTCAACTGAGTCACAAGTGCAAATCTTGTTTCTGAGGATTTCTCACTTTTATCTGACGTAACTGTTATTAACCAAATGCAGTAGTAATAAAAAAAAATTTAAAAACTCCCAAGATGATTAAAAATTAAGTTCACTTGATCAGAAATACACACTACCATTTCTGAAAAAGAAGGGCTACTTTTATAAATTGCTATTTTTCATATCTTCTAACACTTCTTATTTCAAATTTCTGTTTCAGGAATACAAAATTTGTTTCAGAACTTTTCCCTCCAAGACTCTTTACAATAACAATTAAAAAAAAGAAATCTGCCACACATTGCAAAATTAGTTTATGCTGTAAAAAAACTATTTTAAAGAATTAAACTGTGATAGTGACCGAAAATGTTCCTCTTCAAAAACCCTTCTCATAATGACAAGTATCTGACAGGCATAGTGCCCAGGGAACTTTAGCTCACAAGTATTTACTTTATTTTTACTTATTGAAATTCAGAAGAATGGATTAACTCTTGGCATAGTTTTGGTCTCACTTCTGAGTAACTGCACTTAAAATAACACTTGTGACAGATGAGATGGGAATGATACACAGCTATGCAAGACAGTTAAGTGAAGTGCATGTAATCTGACCATCCCTTTAAAGCAAAATAATGGTCATAGCCCCTGGTGTGCAGTGCAGAGCTGTGTCTGCTCAGGACAAGTTCCCTCCTGCACCAGCTGATACTCCCTCCACATCCAACAGCTCTGCTGATAATGCAGTGCTAACACACACCACTCCCCACTCTGCTCCTGAGCCAACATTTCAACACAGGGCTGCTCTCTGTGCTACACCCAGGGAGAAAACTTTTTTTTTTAAAGAAAAAAACAAACAAACAAAAAAAACACCAACCAAAACCATGCAGAAACCATGCAGACAAATATGATGCATTTTTTTCATGTCAGCACTTCTACGATCACATTTTTTCACCTGTCACCATTCCTCAGGAGAGAGAACTGCTGGACAGTGAGCAGTTTTGTAAGGGCTTGGGGATCTTTTTTTTTCCCTTTGATTTTTCTCACTCTTCCTCTATTTCTCCAGGCAGCAGTTTTAGTAAGCTCTCTCTCCATCAAAAACCATCTGGAACAGATTTTAACTTTGTGGCAAATATTGCCTGGGAATCAATCAGAAGGAGGAGAAGACAAAACACCTTGTTCACAGCTTTTTTTCAGTGCTTAGGAACAGGAGTTCTGTTTCCCAGCTGTATTTGACAGCAAGAAAATGAACAAAAGATCTCAAGTATTACCATACCATAATCATAATCTTACTTAGAATAATGTATTTTAAAGCCGTATCCACTTTCACAAGCAAACCCATGTCAATACATTTTACTGCCATGACTAAGTATACAAATATTTCCAAATTAAAAAACATGATGGACACCATGTCCAGTAAGTTTTCCCATTAGAAAGATCAACTTCACATTGTAACCCATTTCAGTTTCAGTGCCAACTGAAGCGAAATTCATTTATTGGTCTGGGAAGCAGAAAGAGGTGGCTTATTCCTGCACTGAGGTGGCTGCCTGCACAAGGGACACTGTCTGCATTCTCACCCTCGCTTCAGCAACAGCTCTTCTGTCTCCAAGCTCCTCTCTCTAGGAAAGAAACTAGGAGCTAAAGAAATAACTCTGCTCCTCACTCATTTTAATGGGATGAGAAAAGCGTGTTCCTGTTTCCCCGGACATCTGGAGACAGTAGTCTGGTTCTGCTGCTACAGTTGCATAACCCTGTCAAGACTCAGGCTAAAAATAACAGCAAACTCAGAACACAGATGACAATCAAATGTCACACAGTGCTACTGCTAAACACAGCATCAACCAGGGACAGATGTGGAGAGAGCTGGGTGACAGAGAGACCTCCATAAGTAGAAAGGGACTGAGACCCTCGTTGTAGCTGCTAAGAAGCTACAGACACCCGAAACAGCTACCCAGTCAGATGTTTGCAGCAAGCAGAAGTGTGAATTTCAGCATATATTATCCCCCACCACCATTCACACTCATCATCTTTGAAAACACATAACTCACCATAAGTCAATTGACATAAGATGGAGAAAGAACAAAGTAATTTTTTCACCATTTGTTGCTTGCACTGACATCAGTCCTGAGTCACATGAAGGACGTGTTAAAAAACTAATGCAGATAAACACCTCTGAGGATATAAACATGATTAAACATGAGAGAGGTGTTAACACTGAAAAATATGGGTGTCATTAGTGAAGTTACAAATATGAATGCAGAGTTTGAAACTCTGCCATTATTCATTCCAGTACAGGAAAGGATAGATAAACTTCCTTTCTTGGTCCATCACTGAATAAAAAGGACCCAGAGGATTGCAACTGCAAGCTATAAATCTGAATGATGAAGGAGCATTTCAGACAGTCCTACAAAGCCACACTGTTTACCAAAGGAAACAGAATCTTTAAAAATAGGTAGCTCCAGGATATCATCATGTGCTTAAAGGAGACACAAGCCCCTCATTCTTGCAATGTCCCTATTCCAAACTGATGTTGCTTGAACAAAATGATAAATCCCATTTTTGTTTGAAGAACTGTGCATTTCTCACTCTCCTTACAAATATATGAGGCGACTTTCTCTCATTACAAAGTAGTTTTGACCTACTACAGGAATCTATTTAGGAATGCCATGAATTGTCTTGCAAACTATTTCTCATCACTCAGAACCAGGAAAGGAACCTGAAGAACTAAAAGAGTCACAGAACCCATGGACATATTAGGAGGCTCTTTGTAATCTGCAAATCTAATCTAATCATTAAGATTGCCTTTTCTGGAGAAGTAGTACTTAAGCCCATCTGACTCCCAATGAAATTTCATGTGCACATGACCACAGTCTCTGCAAGAGAGTTCTACTGCGACAGATGCATTTTACTGTGGGTTTCAAATGCAACACTTACCTAACATTGACAAACATCATCCATAAATCCTACTGTTGGAACAGAACCACGTTCTTGTCCAGTTTTCATACAGAAAGTAATAGCTATTTTATTATAATTACTCCATATAGAAATATAAGAAAAAAAAATCTTAATTGTGCATTTATTTCAAGTAGTAACATTCCTCAGAAAGCACAGGGCACATCTGCATCTGTTTCTTTGCATGTCACTCAAGAAACTTCTCCTACACTCAAGGAGTTGCAATCCATGGCATTCCCTTCAGGTTGCCAAATCTCTTGCACTTTTGGGAGGCCTTCTTTCATTTATCAATTTTCCTTTGTACAGCATCTGTGGCAATGTTTTCTTCCCCTGGAACATGCTTTGGAGAAACTCCCCCAGACTTTTGATAAGCTCTCAGCCAAATTTTAAGAGCAAGACTGGAAATTCAAAATGATTTAATACCTCTTTCATGTTTATAAAACAAACCATTGTGTCCTCATCCAAGAATATTTGAATGTGGGAAGTTAAGAAGAAGTTTAACTTGAAGAAAACTTCCCACGCAGTTAGTAATTCTAATCTGTTTATATCTAGGCTCAATATAAAGTCTGACTACGTTTTTCTTTGGAGTCCAGCCACTGTCCTGAAGACACCAAATAGTATTATGCAGCATCCTACCAGAATAAAAACTAAAACAGTCATCCCACCAAGGAAATCAGGGTCCTGGGCTCACCACTACAGAACTTCCAGAGCTCTCAACTTAGCCAATTGCAAAGTAAGGATTTTTTTTTGTTGCAGGGAAAGACAGAGAACAAAAACTTGTCATCATTAGGCATGTTCTGAACACCAGGAGATGGGTGCAGTAAATTTAAGGGTCTCAACATGAATCTTCATTCAAAAAATACAATATTGTAGTTATCTCATTTAAGGAAAACCAAAATAAAACAAACAAACAAAAAAAGGCAAACAAAAAACCCATCATGTTTTTAATTGAGCAAGATCTCAAATTTGGAGAAATGAGTCCACTGACAATCTCAGAAGATCTGTTCTTGAGAAAGAGCCAAAGTATACATCCTGAAGGATTAAAACTAAGTGAAGAGCACATTAAATTTGATTTAAACACATCCTAAAAATTTAAGAAATACATAAACACCAAGCTGTCTTTCAAGTTAAAAAAAAAAAAAGTTTTTCTTTACAATCTCTGCAGGGCAGCCAGTGACCCCTTACAGACAAGAGTTCTACATACAGTGAAGATAACAGCAGTAAAGACTTACATAATCCTTGTGACTTTATTTATGAGCACTTCCATTAGTAGAAATTTTTATCTGGTTAATAAAGTATTTTTGTCAGTAAATTGACAAAAAAGTTTGTACCATCTGAGAACACAAACATGGATTTCAAAGTGGTCTTTATGAGCAAACTGACCAGAATTAGCTTGGGATGAAGTTTATAGCTCCAGAAAAGCGCCAGAATAAGTAGAATGCTGAGGTTTGTTCAAACACAAGCATTCTCTTCATTAACAGCAACACCAGTGTCCAGCAGCCAGTGAGTGTGTCAGGAGTATTCCTATCTGTCATGCTTGAAAATGAACTAACTTCATCCCTTGCCACATGGTCTTCTTAGGTGATGGAAGTGGCAAGATATAGCTGCAGACAGAAAAACAGCAGCTACTCCCAAGCTTGAGAGATACCTAACTCAGTAATGATGTTCTGTTAATGTGTTATTGGAAATTTCATTTACCACGGAGGCAAGAGAAAGTTTTCCTAAAAGTAAGAGTAATAACAATAAAAATTATGAAGAAGATTTATAGAAATAAATGAGTTGTGGTTTGGTTTGGTTTTTTTTTAAGCCCAAGAAAAATGAAAACAATTTTTCAATTTGAAATCAGAGGAGAATAATGCTGGAAATGTGAACTTTTTCCTGCTTTATCTATTCATATAAGATTCCCTTCTCTTTCATAATTAGCTATCCACTGCTAAAGTACTTCAATGCAGCATTATAGTTAATTTTGAATATTAAATGCTCACACATCATTTTCTTGCTTTTTGTCATCAAACAATATGGAGAACTGGTTTTTTTTAATCTACAACTTTTAAGTTATTTCATTATAGCTACCAGAAAATACACTCTTTATAAACAAACAAAAAATCACCAAGACTGCCCTCTCAGCTCTTTGATCAGAATATATGCATATTAGCAGCAAAATTCCCACCATCATCTTAACAGGTAGCATAAATAAATTAGGACCCTGTTACCAACATATGCTAAAGCAAGCTGGAGCTAATTGTAATTATATAACAAGGAACAGATTGTGAGCAGGACCAGAAAACATTGGTCTTTGGTTAGGGCATCACAGTCTGCTCATAAAAACATCAATCCTCAACAAATAGTGGAGTGTGGCTTCACTGTCCCTAGACTACCAAAGAACATTACAGAGCAGACAACTTCAGTGCACAAGACTACTCAGAGTAGAAAAAAGGGAAGTGTCCTTACCTAGTTTATACAGGTAAGAAACCAATCCAGAGAAAATTACTTGACTTTATCACACTTACATGAGAACCCTTTAGCAAAGTGACTCCGAATTCCCAAACCTAAACCTGCAGTTCCAAGAACACAACCACTCCACAAAAATTTATTATTGCCTCTCTTCCTGTGTGGTGCTAGATGTATGTACAAGTAACACTTTACGCTGAAAAAAGGGGGGGTTTTTTGGGTTTTTTTCTCACAAGAAACAAAACCCCCAAATTACTCCACTAATCATATTCACATCGTTTTTCTGGTAGATTTCCCCACACTATTTGTGTAACTTTCTGTTTGAAAACATCCTAGGCTGAATTCTAACTCCATTTGTCACAATATGCTGTGCTGCACTGCAGCATCCGAACCCCTTCCAGGAAAAAATGAACATGTGCCAAATACAAACACACCTTTTGAGAAACTGGAAGTAGTAAAAGGGATAAGGATCAGTTCTAGGATGCAGCTTCAGCACAGGAGACCAAAACTGTCTCCACTCTTCAAGAGGACAGTCTTAATGCTCCTTACCTGCTTCCAAATATGTTCATTTGCAGCCTTACACAGGATCTTAAAAGGGGCTGGCCTAGTAGCCATAGATCCTTTCATTCAAAAGGAAAAATTTGTGAGAATATATTTACAGGAAATCAGAAATCTAATATCAATGCCTCAGAATTTTCAATCTTATCTTGTATGAAGATACTTGTGTTTGTTTCTGCATTATGATTAAACATAGCAACTTTTTGCACTCACAAAAAAATAGTGCAACATTATATCCATTTGAAAAAATGGCACATTTGCTTTCCTGGGGGTCTTGCTTTTTAAGCCTACAGGTTGGTCTACATTTGAACTCTTGGTAACACTAAAGTAATATATTAACCTTTAAGAAAAGATCAATAGATGCAGTAAACTCATATTTAACCCCAAATCATTGGGTGGTTTTCTTCTTCTTCTAAACTAACAGAGTCATTGAAGTTTTTCCATTCATCTTACTCTCCTCCCTCAAATTCACAGCAATCCAATTAAAAACCAGTTCAAATTTAAAGGATAAAATTTCAACAAACATTTGACAATTATTCAAAACAATCTAATCAGTACCCTCAGTGGTTAATAATACAGAATCTGGTGCTTGGTTTACCTGAACTACAAAGAAACACAGGAAACCCAGGGAGCTCATCCAAATCAGCACAGTAATATCCTCATCCTACTCTCCTTACACAAGCATTTCTGTTCCCTTTCCCAGGACTGTTCCAGGAAGGGCAGATGAATTCACAAATTTTACCAGTATCCACAATCTAGTAGCTGAACTTGCTTGTGCCCTAGACAAAATACACTTCTTGCTCATAAACCACTGTAACGTGATCAACCACAGTGACTCAAATCCGACATACCAAAGTTCTTCTGAAAACAGGAACAACCAGCTAGAAACCTGTCCTTTAAAAATATTTTTGCACTGTGCTAAGTGACCCTTAACCAACGATATTAGATGAAAAAAATGTGACCATCTCAAAACATCCCAGAATACGCTTTTGTTTGTGGGTGTAATTTTTAAAAGCAAAGAGATTTTCAGTTCAAATCCATTTACTGGCATGGCAAGACAACAGTGTTCATGCCATGTTGTCACTCTCTCAATCAGCAGACAAGACACTGGTAAATTGGTCTCTTTTAGCCAAAAGTGCAAGGAATAAAAAAAAGCAATTCCAGAAGAAGCCAAATACTGAATGGCTTCATCTGAAAATGTGAACTGTAGTCCAACATATCCCAAAGAAGAAGAAATGTTATTTTTGTGTCTGGAGACAATTTGAGTCAAGCTTGGTTAGAATATTTCTAAGCTCTGAAGTGCTTTGTGAACTTCCCCCTGCACTGTACAGCCCAACAAGGCTCCTTTTGTGGATGATGATACAGAGCACAGAGAGCAAAGCAACCAACGTGCTTGTCCATACAGAGTTACAGTTTTAACTCCAGATTTAGAAAACATACAAAACATTCTTGTGATTATGCACAAGACAGGCTACTAATTCAATTTATACATTTTATTACTTTAGCTCATCTCTCCTGCCAAAAATGCAATCACCTTCCAGCAGATGAATGTCAACCAGGTAAGCCAAAAGCCATTTATCAACTTTTAGCTAAGAAATATTTGAAGAGCTGAAAAAAGGGGCAAGTATTAAAATGCAGATTGGAACAAGCATGAATGGTTTGATTATTACATGGAGTCCTGGAGTAGAAAGAGGGGAGCACATCCTGTTTTGAGGTTAGGAAAAGTTGGCAATCTGGATCTGACCCTCACCCTTTTTTGTGAGATCTCTGCATAGTAAATTCGACATTTCAGAAGAAAGCTTTCATTCTCCTCCAGAAATTCTGTGCAAAGGAGTAAGGAAAAGTGGGTCCTCCACTCCATTTTTTTTCAGTCATCCACAAGATTTCCAAAAATAATACTTGCCCAGATGTTGAATCAGACATTCAGTTTATTTGCAGACAGCAGAATCAGTAGATTTGAAATTAGCTTCAGATGCTGTGAGTGAGGAAACATCACTTCCCTCCAAATTCAACATCTAAAAGTTTTTTGCATTTTTATGTTTAGTAAAAAAAAAGAAAAAATTATAGGCCAAGAATTAATATATGAGCTTTAAATCAATGCCTCTTTCAAGATCAGAACTTCTGGACTTAAAGAAATCCTTAATCATGGTCAAACCTGGGCACTAATTGTACCCAAACATTCCACCTCAGCCACCTGCACTTCTTTTTTTACTGAAAAAAAACCCACAAGCAAGATTATAGAAGCTACACCTGCTACAAATGGCAGATCATCTCAGATACAATAATTAAAAATGTATCTGTAGTTTTAAGTCAGTTTTTTCTTAGTTCAGTATCAAGATTCATTCTTGACCCTACCAATCCCACATTTTTCATTCAATTAACAAATTTAACCTCAAAATAGGGCAAAAAAAATGGAGCCTGTATCTCTAATGCTTGGTCACTGTATTCAAAATTGGATGAGGTGAGAGGGGAAGACTAAAATTCCCCTCAAAACAGCAACAAGCCTGTCCACCAGAAAGGTATAGGAACATGGGAAAGGTTTGCCTTAGGAAAGTACACATCATGGTTCAAACATGCTATTTCTTCTTAGTCAAAGCACATCCCGAGCATGCAAAAATACAATTGCAGCATATTCTCAAATATCTGGATGCTTCTATTAGAAGAACAGTTTATGTCTGGGAAATGAGGATTTAAAACAAACATGGAGTCAAATCCTAAAGCCTTTAACCTCGGCAAACTTCCATTCCCCAAAGTACAACAAAAAGTCAAATTCTTCTCTTTTTGTTAGGTTTATACAGATTTAAATGGATTTAACCACATTTCTTGAATTCAGATCTATTAATCTGAAAGTTAAAACCAACTTCTAGTGAAAATGGAGAAAGAACAAAACTCTAGCCCAGGATATTTCAATATGAAGCATGAAGTCTGCTAAGATTATAGCACCACAACAAGGAAAACAATAAATTTAAATAACACTACAATCCTGCCATTATTCCAATGGCCTTGATCTAACCTTTTCATTCCTACTACTAATCCTCTTAAGCAAAACAAAAGGACAAAGATAATTCTCTGGAATACCAAGAAAGACAAGATTTTTTTTAAAAAATGCCTTAAGTACTGGTCTTAACATGTTTCATATGATCCATTTGTCTATAAACCCTGAAAATTGCACATGTTAAAATTCTGAAAAGGAAAACCAGGAAGCAACAACTTTTCTGGTTCCATTTGTACTCTTTTGGATACAGAAGATGAGTAGACACTTCTCTCCTCCATGCCCAAGGAGGACTCTGCCCTCAGGCATGGGGGCATGAAACACCTCACCAGAAACACCATCATGCAAACTCAGCTAGACAAGAGGAAATAATTTTACAGTCTGTGTCCATATAGCTGAAGGAATAATCAAGGAAAACAGAGTTTGTACTACTGAGGTATCCCATGGGGCTTTGAAGATGCATATGACTACTTTTCAAAGAAATTAAAGCAAAATTTTGGGGGGTTTTTTTGTTGTTGTTTTGTTTTTTTTTTTTTTTGAGGGGGAGAGTGATGTACAGATGCAGAGATCAAAGTTATAATAAGCAGAAATCAATTCTGAATGCTGCACTTTAGCTATTCCTGGAGCTTTTTTTTTGTTTTTTCTCCTGGCATTTGTTCCTGAAACACAAGTAGCACTAGCACCAAAAAAGAAAAACTCAAAGAATATCCTTCTAATAAAAATAAATTTTTTGTAAAAGTGATACGTGTACACATGCTTACACACACCCCAGAATAAACCAGCCATCCTCTTTGTCACAGTTTAACCCCAGTCAGTAACTAAGCACCACATGGATGCTCAGCAACCACCCCTCCATCCCATCCTGGTGAGAGAAGGAGAAGAATTGGAAGGAAAGGTAAACACCAGGGATTGAGACTAGAACAGTTTATTAACTGAAATAAAGTAAAATATAGTAGTAATAACAATATCTATATATATAAAATACTTGAAAGGAAGTAAAATACAGTAGCAGCACTAATAATATTAGGAAAAGAGAGAAAGTAATAAACCCCAAG
>VWYP01028668.1:345416-357745 GCA_013400435.1 Pycnonotus jocosus | reverse complement strand
GTTTTTTGTTTTTGTGGTTTTTTATGGTCCTCATCAAGCAGATGTTCCTAATGCAGGCACCTGATCACTGCTGCTTTTCATTTGCCATAGTCCCTCCAGGACTCTCATGTCATCAACACCTGTTTCTTATTCTTTTGGGTGGTTGCTAAAAGGCACATTAACCAGATCCTTCGGTGTCATCCACAGAAATTAGCTATTGCTAAGGTAAACAAGGACTAAGACTTCAACTCTATTATCTTCTTTTTTGCCTTTCTTTCTTCTGTTTTTTGGGTTTGCCTTTTTTTTTTTCCCCAGCCTCTTTCATCATAGGAGGGGTCCTTTTCTTTCAGATCACCTATCAATTCTTACTAATAGTGTCTTCCCTTGCCAACCCACTAGCCACTCACCCACTAGCAAGTCAGCAGCATTCTTAGTACCCGCTTTTATAGTGAGTATGTGCAAAAAAATCTGCTCATGAAACAACTGTAAATTTAACATTTTGGCCTCTCTTTTTTTTTTTTTATTCTTTGCTGAAATGAAGAGAAGTGGAGCCTTCCTCTGATTTTGCCAGTAGTTACAGCCTGCAGTTTTACCTCAGTAAAATTCCATTCTAGTTGGTGAGCTAGATTTAAGTCTGACAGTTCATAAACCAATGGTCACTGCTCTAGTACTCCTCTAAAGTGTCATTTTAGTACACGTAAGAAAGTCTTAACTAATGCTATTGTTTTAACTGTAATTGTTGGAATGTTTATTACTCCATACAGAAAATATACTCATTAGATGGGACTCATTCTCCAATGAGTTTGTTTTGGCAGAGCTTTTCTTGGTGGGCAGCAAGGAGGACTGAGTTATTTTTTTGGAAAGCTTTGATAAGATGTTTTAAAAATCTTATGGAAAACAATACTAAATCTAAATCCCTCTATTTTTAATAGGCAGAAAATGCAATTAACCATCTTTTCCCAGAGTAGCAATATAGCAGGCTCCAGCAGGTGTGTTACTATTGCAATATCAGAATAAAAAGTCTAGTCAGCCTTTCACTATAAAAATAAGTGAAATGCAGAGCAGATGCTGTAATAACAATTAATTTAGATTCACCAACTATATTTGTTGTAAAAGTAGATGAGGACACTGGAAAAACAAGTTATTTTTGGCTCTTCCCTGCAATATCACAAGAAAACTACTGTAATGCGTTTAGCAGAGCAATGAATACATATTGGCCAAATTTATCTCTGCTATAACCCTGCAGAAATGTAGAATGAATTTACCTCTAAATTTTACTTTGTGGAAGAAAGGATAAAATTAAAGGAGTTTATTGAACATCACCAGAAATTTTCCAGATCTGGTACTGAACCAACTTTGAAAAAATTCACAAGGAAACTAGAATGATATGCAGATTTTACCTAAATTTTACTGTTCAGAATTTACACTTGTAACTTTCTATTGGAAATAGATTTTAATGACCTGTGTAATAACCTATATCCAGAGGAACTCAGAAAGAAAGAAGCATTTCTTGGATGCTGATTTCTGTAAGACTTCTGTGCTTAGCACTGGGGTCTTTGTGCTGACTATAACATGCAGTTTGTCCTTGCAGAACCACAAGGAGGTGTTGGCACATCTGGGACACCGGGTGAAAGGGTCAACAGTATCTTAAGTTCTACAGTAGGTTTCATGTGGGGATGCTCAAGTGTTGTATATACAATTACATTAGCTTTGTCATAGGGTAATTAATGCTATTTATTTATTTTTAGATATGAAAACAAAAAGCTGAACCAGCCTTGCCAATTTACTATAGGGGCTGAAAGTCCTCTAGTACACTGCAAAGCACACTGTTCAAATACTGAAATAATTTGTCCTTAAACTCATAGAATTTGTGTCACTTCTGTCTGTTATGTAATATTTGATACCCCTTTTGACTAATGGCAAAGGATAAGAAGCAGTGAAATAATTTCAAAATTATTCTTGACTTAATTTTTCATGAGATACGGTTATTAAACCTGAATTTTAACTTCTCTGCAAATTTGTCTTTTTGTATTGAGACTACAATCTAACAGACTGTGGTTCTAACACATCAAGACATAAGACTTTTTCTTTCTGATTGTTATTCATGCAGGTGGGTGTTTATGATGTTTTGTCTATATTTTACTGGTTTACAAATCAGATTTTTTCTTCAGCCCTATTATATATCTGCCTCAGTTTTGAATGGAAAACTGATTAATGTATTTTACTGGTGACTTGCTAGACCTCTGTACCACATCAGTGCAAATTGTTTCAGGCTGGCTATATAGCCAAACTTTCAGATTTTCCAGCAGAGCAAAAAAAAAAAAAAAAAAAGCAGCATATGAAATAAATTATCAGAGGTCCCTTTTAGTAGAAAAATTTGCAGAGGCTTTTGTTTCGTGCCTCTTATTTTTCAATGAAAAAACCTGAGAAAATTCACTACAGATTTGCTGGTAAATTTAGTTCAAGATGGGCATTTTTCAGAGAATAAAAAACAAGCTTGAAGGTTTTTTTCCAGCTGGAAGTGTAACCATTGTGCTGCATCCTTATTTTTAGTCGAAGAGCTAGTGCTTGAGAGTTTCATGCTGAGCAAATTTGAGCAAGGTGAGATAAGTGGTCAGACAGTGATTTTCAGTGAATCTCCCCCATCAATCACACAAAGGATGAGGGGGGGAGGAGAGAGAAAGAGGGGGATTCTCAGATGAAATAAGGAGAGGTATGATGGTTTGTGATGCTTTGGGAAAGAAAGACACCTTATGATAAAGACAGGGCAATAAAGGGAGAGGATGGCATCTATGTATGTGTTGCTTTTCAGTGGTCCTGTGTATGGTTCTGGCTTTAACCCTGATACAGAGGGATATTCACACAACATGACTGAGGTGGTTTTACATTGTCAGCTGCTTTTCCTGGACTCCCTCCGTTGTCAGTGGAAAGCAAATATTTCTCTGGAGAGTAATTCAGAAAAGGAGCCTATTTTAGTTGAGCAGAATTGGTCTTTAGAGACTATCTACTTCTCTCCATTGCCTATGTAGGGCATCCAAATCTGGGTTTAAAGATAAATGGTGTGATAACTTTCTTTTCCTCAGTGGTTCTGCTCTGACTTTAAAGGTCCTAAGTAGCTGGACAGTGTGATGTTTCTTCTGGAGATCTGTCAATACTCATATACACACAAGGGAATGTATTTCAGATGCCAGACTTGAAGGGCTTAAATTCTTAGACCAAATGCATTTAAAAGATGTGGAATCCGAAAGCTGAATCTCTGTTAACCAACTTGTAATGGACTTAAGAAGAGGATATAGTCACAAGGGGTACAACCAGAGTACAGGATTGATCTTGACTGGCTACACAGGGTAGAAAAAACACATCACATTTTGGACAAATATTTTATATCCAAATGCTATCTGTAAAGGAAACTCTCGACTTTATTTGCATTGAGCACACCACCACAGAACAGTGTTTTCATGAAAATGTCAGTTCAACAATAATTATGTCTACCTCAACAGGTAATGCAGTGTAAAGCAAGTAGATGTGTGGGATAGAAGAGCTGAAGCTGAATATGTTGAACCCATTGTGCTTGGTTCACAGTGTGAGTTTGTGTTGTTCTTTGGACTAGCTTTAGTGCATTAGTTACCTTGAATAGGTGCAAGCTACACACAGCAGTAGAGAATGCATCGTCTATTTTTGTCATTATTATTTTTATAGTACATTTTTGTCCCTTTTGCCTTTAATTTTTTTACATGTCATTTATTGTCCCTCACTTACAGTTATTTTTATCATTCTTCAGAGAAAACCTCATGTAGCCACATGGACTCCACAACCCACTGGCCAACTGAACAATTGCATCTTGACATGTCCAGTGTCTCCAGGCAGCATGAATTGTGAAAGAAACACTGTGAAGCTAAAATGTTTGTAGCATGCACTCCCTCTCATTCTGTACATACAGAATGATTGTCTCATGGCACATATGTACAGCTTTCCCATTAACTTTGGGCACAGCAAAAAATAAATTATTATCATCTGGTCCTGACAGTGTAACATAAAAGCACAACTAACTCCACACACTCCACAAGAACTTGGCTGGGTTTTCAAGTGTGGGTAATTAAGGACCTGCTAAACCTTATCTGTGGCACAATTCCAACAGTACTGTTCTGCTGGCCTGCTATTGCTATCCCTAGGAGATCCAGCCCTGGAGGAATAATCAACAAATTCCATTCAGGCATTTGCCTGTCTCCCAAGATTCTCCAAAGGGTGGTGAGGTTCATGTCCGTGTGTTTTTTAATGCAAAAAGCAAGCAGGGATTGGTGACCATCAAGAGTATCTGAAAGATGATGAAGCACAACCTGGGTAGCACTTCAAGCAGGAGTGACCTGAAGTGGGTGTTTTCAAACCATTCTCTTTTTTTTTTTTCAGCTGTTCTGTTCAGGTATGATGCATTTTAATTAGAATTTGGAAAGAGTACCAACAAAAACGCAGATAGAAAAGGGAAGAACAGTTTATTGGCCTTGCCTTAGCAGAGAATATGTGCTGGAGAAATGCACATTCTCATTGTACTTGCTATGGCATTTATTAATATTGCAGCAGAGGACGGTACAACTGTAATCATTTGTGATTTCAATAATTTATATCAATACACAATTCATGAATTCTGTGTTTGCACATTTGGAGAATGCTACAGCTGAAGAGGATCTACTGAAAATGTAAGAGCTGAGTATTTCTAATCATATCCATGTTCTTTTCAGTTCCTTGCAAGAACAAGACAGCTACAAAATGCAAAGATCCAGGTAATTACTGGCATCAAAACTGATGTAAAATACATGAATGAATGCAGGTCATAAAACAAGAAAAAAATTACCCATGAACCTGAGTGTTGAAAACTGCGTAAACATTGTATTTTTAGCTCTTGAGTCATCAGGGAACACACAACCATCTCCATTCAAATGAAATCAGCAGCCCACCTGTCTTTTTTGGATCTTGGTACATAAATATGTGTGTTTATATATTTGTGTCATGTGTATAAAATACTCAATTATCTCTCTCCCTCTCTCTCTCTGTCTTTGATAGACTCAGTTTCCAAAGCACAGCATATCAAAATGCCAACGCAAAACTTCCTAGGAACTCGCAACAGTTTTTGGGCAGTAGGAGTTCTCCACTGGATGTAAAGAGAGGCAATCTGATGTGATGATCAGTAGAAGTCAACTACTGCTTGGCAAATCTGAGTCTTAGGTGTAAAGTGGTTCTTAATATCTTTTGGGGACAATAATGTGGGTTGCAAGAGGTGGTTTTTATTTTGGTAGGTTGTTTGTTTGGTTGGTTGGTTTTTTGTGGGGTTTTTTGTTGGTTTGGGATTTTTTCATTTTAAAAATTTGGGATGCTGGGGTGTTTTCTGATGAAAGCTAGTTCTGTGGGAATTTACAGGTAGAACAAAGCTGCTGTAAATGACGATCAAAACACACAAAATAAAAGAATTAACTCTGCTGCTAGACTGTCAGTTCATGGAGCCAATTATGCCTAGCAAGCACATAACCATGTAGGAAAGCAGGGCAGATTCTCCTCTGCTGGCAGACCAGTTATATTTGAAAAGACAATGTGTCATCTGTCATGCTCAATGGCATGAGAGCTTTATTTTCTGGACATAAAATGTAATCATTGCCAGAGGTTGGAACTTGGGCTTGCCTCTTAAATTTATTTATTTATGTTATTTGTCATGAAAAAAATGACAAATTGAGGCAAACATCTTCGAAAGGAAACTGATGACCAGATCAGAAACAACAGTTGAAACAAGATGAGAAGATTAGAGTGGTTTAGATTTCATTTGAAAAATATCAGCTTACATTTTTCTAGCTGTCAAAATTGTTGATAGTTTAATTTGTAAGTATTTTTGTGCCAACCTAATTTTCATTGATGACATGAAAACTTTATGACTCAAAAATTAGGATTTCATTTTATAGGTGATTTCAAAGAGAATTTTTAAATAAAACTTCAAAGCTCCTGTTCAACTGAATAATTTCTGCATCAACTTTACTGTTTATAGTTATATGTTTGTGTTGACATTGCAAACAGTTTTAACATAATCAGATAATTTGGGCTGCTGTCATTTGAAATTAGCTATAGCCTCAATTACTCTTAAGAGTAGTAAAGGTAATAGTCATAAAAACGAACTATGATGCTTATTTTGCAGTCGCTACAAATGGTAGTGCAATAGCAAATCAGAAATTTTCAGAAAATTTTCATACCAGTGTACATTGGACATGAGGTATGTCATGAGATATGAAAATATCCTGCTGAATGTGCTTTCAGTTTTCCTTTAAATAGAGAGGAAAAAAAAAAGGCCTAAGAATCATTTATTGTTTGGGTATGAAAAGTGTCATTCAGAAATATGGCAACAATGAGAAATTCTAACTTTACATATATGTTTTTCATCCAAAAAGCTGAACTGTTCAACTCAGTCAAAAAATCTGGATAACTAAAGGATCATCTTCTTGTAGAGAAAAAAAATTGAGAGTTGCAATTTTTTGTTTGATACAGCTCTGCCAAAAGGAAAAAAAAAAAAAAATCAGCATAAAAAATCCTGGTAGTATGTGTTGTTGAGAATCCTGTTTCATAATGTAGACACTATAAATTACAAAGACATAAACAAAGAGATTCTGGTAATGTCCTTATCCAGATGAGCTGTGTTCTTGTGATTAATTATGTCACCAGAAACCTGGGTAATCTATAGCTGCCTGTCTTATTTATCTGTCTATTGGGCTATCAAATGTTTCCATTTCATTAAGTGCTTGCTCTCTACTGAGAAGGTACTTAATATCTTGCATGGCTGTGGGCTTTTTCCAGGGCTCCATGCTCCAAAGCCTAGTAGCCCCATTTCATTTCTGCTATTTTCCAGGCAATGCTCTCTGTCAGCAATTCTCATGTTCCCACATCAGGGCCTTTTCACCTGTAAGGATAAATTTCTGATTAGAAGGCCTTCATTAGGGGGCTATACTTTTTCAGTATATATATTATTTGTAGGAGTTATATAATCTCTAAATAAGGCTAGACGTTTTCTAGAAATCTAAATGTCCCCTTTCTCCTTGTTGCACCCAGCATGTGTCAACTAACTGGCATCATGAGGGTGTCCCTGCCTCAGGGAAAAACTCCCTGTCTTGAAAGAAAGAGGATTTCTGTGGGCAATTCAGTGTCTTTTTCTTCAGGATATGGTACTTCCCAGAGGCAAGTTCACAACTTAAGTCCTTTGTAGTCAGGGGAGAGAGGTATTTCCAGTGGGCAGATCTGATCCACAGCTAGGTTTACTTGTCCTTTGGAAATGCCTCTATGTTTCTCCTGACTGTAGTAGGAGCCTAAGATGATCAAAGCTACAGCAGAGGTGCAGAGAAGTGGAGCAACCAAAAGGGTTTGGTTTGGCAGGAGAGCTGCCAGATAGGGATGCAGCAGCCTCTGATCAGACTTGTCATGAAGTGAAGGGCAATGAGGCTGTTCTGACTGCTAAAGAACAGGAAAGGAGAGGAATACACAGTTGGAAATTACTTTTAAAAACATCACTGAACATTAAAAAATGTGACTTGAAAGATAGAACAAATTGGACAAATACATCCTGTGTTCCTACTCTTCATTCTTCCAGGTCAAAAATTATCAGTCTCTAATTTTTTGCAATTTCCTGGTAGCTGACATTTTCAGAGGAGAAAAATGACAGCTTTAAAGGAAAGAAAAAAGGAGTAGAGAATGAAGAAGATGAAGTTAAAAACATGACAGGTTCCAAGAGGTATGGAAAGTGAGCAGGGTACAGGAAGATTTGAAAGAGCAGAGGAGAATTGTGGTAAAATAATTTGATCAAATTTGATGAAGTTAATTAGTTTTTCAAACATGAATATGCATAGGATGCATGGTATGTGTGTGCACATAAGAAGGATAGAATCAAGGAAAATAAAAACTGTCATCTCGCAAGGCTGTATTAGTTGTACATAAACCATTATCAGTGAGATAACCTGTTCTTAAAAACTCCCACTGATGAAGGACCTCCAGTCTTGCCTGGAGGTGTATTATGCTGTTTAACCATCTCTATTTGTTCTCCTAACAGCTACTGTAAACCTTACTTGCTGTAGTTTAACTTCATTCATGTCCTATTCATTGTGGAGAAGGAGAAACAGGACATGTTTCTCCTCTATTCTACAGCCTGCTACATATTTAAACAGTTATGGTGTTAACTCTATGGTGTTAATTGTTTTCTCTTGTCTTTACAACCCCCTCTTGTCCAGATGTATTTCCTAGGCTTCTGTTATGCCCAGCTGTTTTCCATCTTTATTAACAAATATGCTCAAAACGGCCCAAAAACCTCCACTCAAGAGCATCTATTTCAGTTTCTGAGTGATCTGAAAATATGCCCCTATGCTGACAGGCAGCACTTTCATTTGCATGTCTTCTTATTTGTAATAAGGGACCACTATTGATTCACGTGTTTAAAATCTACTTTAATTCCCATTTTTCCCCCATGGTTAAGCACATAAGGTGCTGTCTTATGGGTGAAATTTGACTGTTCCTGGAAAGCTGTATAATATATTTCTTGTCATGTAATTGCCTCAGGGTTTTTTTGTAATTCTGGTCCCAATCTCTTAGTGTGCTGCAATTACATGCACCTTGAGCTCATCAGACAACGTAGCAATTTTATTCTCCATTTCATCATTCTTGGTACTTGGGCAAACACAGAAAGGGCCCAGAAAAAAACCCTGTAACACCCCTTGGTATACCCACATCAATAGCCAGCCACTGAAATAGCCAGTTTCTCTCTGACTATCCTTTTCCAAATACTCTTGTGACCACCTTTGAGTACTTTCATCAGGAAGCAATGATGCATTTAGACATCTTTTTCCAGGATGCCTAGTTCATCCTCAGCTCTCATTTTTGGCTGCACTTCATAATGAACATTGATATTTGTACAGCTGCCTTCCATCTTCCTGGCTGGCGAATAAGGGCCTGATTATTTTCCAACAACTTTTGTAATTACCCTCGAAGAAGTAAATTGTTATCTGTTATGTACAGTCCATCTGTCATTATGATAACTGTTCCTTTCTTCCTAATATTTCCATGTTGGCTTTAACTGGCAAGCTTTTGTAGACTGGCAAAGATTTCATGAACTCTGCTGTCTGTGCTGTGAGGAACAAAGAACAGATTTCAAAGGTAGGAAGACACCACTAATGAGTATAGCCGCTACTCACTTGCTAAAAAGGTGTTTCTCATAATATGCCCTGAATCTGTGGTTTGTTTGGTTTCTAAAAATCTCTTTACTGATGCATTCCATGAGGGACAACTGGCTTTTCTAGCATATATTTTTCTACACAGACACCTTTATTTGTATGAAAAAGTAGTAAAGAGCTCTCATAAGGCAACGTCATACTCTTTGCTGTATGACGCTGGATATCTTTAGAGTGCCTCGTTTCAGATTGATGGCTGGAGCAAAATTTTCTACTTGTGATGTTAGCTGGCACATTGTGTTTGCTCCCACCTTGGAATAAAAAAAATTCTCTCAGGAAATATACTGCAAAAATGTTATTAAGAAAGGTTTAGAAGAAAAATGCCTGGAAGTGTATTAAAGCATAAATCTTTTGATAGCACCTCATAACAAAGATCTGTTATTCAAGTTGCACAGATTTAAAATATCAAGTAGGTTTGAAGGGTAGAGTTTGAGGAAATAATGGTCACATATACACAGCATGGGAGGTCATCACTAACATAATTAGAGGTCTTATTTCTCCATAGACTAGTCAGAACATAACAAATCCTTACAGAATGTAACACCTTCAAATTTGATTCTCCAAAGTGTTAATTAAGTTTTCTTAAATTCTTGGGACATCCTTGGTTTGGTTTTGTTTGGGTTTTTGCCTTTTTTGTGTTTGGGGCTTTTTTGGGGGGTGGGAGGGGTAGCTCTGTTGTTTTGTAGCGGTTGATCTTAATGTTTTGCAGTTTGGTCTTAATTGTTTGCAAACAGGGGTAGAAAGCTTTGCCCAGAATTTAGGTGAGAAATACAGCTTTAAGTGAGATATATGAATAAAAGAGCCCTGATGTTGTGATTGTTAATATCCAGCTAAATCCATCAGAGCCTTTCCATCTTTTGAAGTGGTAGCATTGTATTAATTTGTTTTTCAGTCTGCTGCAGCAATAGAAGCAGTTAAAGAAGATTATTTTTTGAAGTATGGGAAGGTCTTAATTTTAGACAGCATTTAGGGATTGATTATTTAGCAAACCATAATTTCCTATTTGCACCTATCTCCATTTATACTCTGCAACAGAAATGACACTCTGCCTTGATGTGTACCTGAGACTGAGGTGCTGACAGTGTGTCAGGACTACAAGGGAGCTTCTCATTCTAAATCAGGGATGGGAACTACAGAAAATCATAGTGAAAATACATGTTGAGGCACCAGCTCTTTGATAACATACACATGAGGAATTCTGACTGCTCGCAGTTCTACTGCCCCTTTTGTAAAATGCAAGATTATTATTCTTCATAAAGAGGGACTTTCAGATCTAATAACTCTATTCTGCATGCATTTAAACTAATTTTTACCTATTTTAGATTTAATTTGTTGATTTATTGTTTTGGAATTTAAATTTTTTTAACTAATATCAAATAGCAAAGTAACTCCATATATTGTTCCAGATGCATCTTTCTTTTAGTGGAAAATACAATACTGCTACAATACAAATACAATACAAGTGTATAGGTGATTTATTAGTTTTTACATGGCATTGGAATCTTTTGCATCTAGAGCATTCACTAGTTTGAAAGATCATTATTTGTTGAAGATCAGTTGGTGTTTAGCAAAAGTTCCAGTGTTCACTGTTCTAGACAAGGAAGATGCATTTTGAAGAGAGGTAGTATATTGGGGACTTGGTGGAACCTATTTAGATTGATTTGGATGAGGAGATTTGACAGTTTTAAACAAATACTAAATTGCCTTATATTTTCTCACTACCACTATTCTCATGGTAACCAAGAACTCTGACTCGTGATGCTGCTCTGAGGCCTTCTAGTTATTTTAAATCTACTACTTTCTACTACTACTTTCTGACTTTTCTCCTTTTCCTGCGAATATTGCAGATTTACACAGCACTTTCTTGATTTTCTTCCCCTTTAAGCACTTGTCTGAATTTCTCTCAAAAATATTCACTTTTCCAGACATGCCAGTTGCCCCACCTTTTATTTTATCAGAATTTCCCTAGGTTTTGAAAACACTAGATAAATAAGTTCAAAGTTTTTATGAGGGAAAAAAAAAGGAATTGGCTTATAGAAATACATACAGAAAGCTCTTTTTGAAACTTGTTATTTCATTGTCCTCTTCCCTGGTGAGCAGAAGGGAGCTTTGGTGGTTGCTGACAAAAGAGGTGATACAATATTAAGCACAAAGACCAGACACAAAAGATTAACAGAGACAAAACAAAGAACTGACAAGTTCTTCACTTATACCATAAATATTGTTATACCAAAAGTTATTCTATGTAGAAACTTTAACAGATGTTTCCTTCTTTTTTTTTTCTTCTCTAAGCCATGAGAATCTTGTCTAAATCACTTAACAACTGATCAATTCACTGGAGTACAGACAAGAAGCTGAGTCTCCAGCTGAGTACCCTCATAGGCAGCTTCAGTGTTATTGCATTACTCAGATCCTCTTCTGAATCAAACTTTGAGTGCAAGCTTAATTAAGGGGTCAAATTCTATTTTGTTGCTGCTGGAAATTTAGGGTTGACTAAATTGAGCTTGTTTTAAATAGTCACTGAGGTTAGATTATAGTTTATGATCTGCTTACTATAGAAAGAGATTGTAAAAGATATTGGGAGGAGAATTACTTCCTTTGCAATAGTCTTTGGCAATGGCATTAGCATTTTAAAATAAACACTAATAAAATTCCAAATTTAAGCCCGCTTTTCATAACCATGTGGATACAACTGGCTGATGAGAAGTTGCTGTGGAAATGAATAATAAGTGGGAATTGGCAAAATTTGTCTTCATTTGAATGGTGCAATGGTCCAATTTACATAGCTTCAGTAGTAGGAGACAAATGAACAGTGATTATCATTTATTCTCTCAGGAGCAATGGTGGTATGAAGGGCTTTGTCCAAAATAATCAGTGTTGGCTATAAGCCAAGAAGAGGGAAAGAGCAACACATGGTGTTTTGTGGATTTAGATAGTAGTATAGCTTCTGACTCCGAAAAGATATGAAGTGCATGGATGGGATGGAGAGTGCAGGGGGAAAAGATGTTCTAATACTGTCATTTCAGAGGAAAAATAGCCAGGAGATCAGACTTTCTGGTGTATGCATCTTTAAAACACAAACAACAGTCTTCTGTCTCTTGATTTCGC
>VWYP01028668.1:322143-345367 GCA_013400435.1 Pycnonotus jocosus | reverse complement strand
TTTTTTTTTTTTTCTTTTGTGTGTGCTCGGGGAGAATAAACAGTACTTTCCAGCCTTTTTTCCCTACAATTCAAACATCTCTGTTCCTGGACTATGTGAGAGATCTGTCCACTGATTATGTCCTGGTCATCTCATTTCAAAGGCAGTGTTTAAAGCATGAAACACTGGGTAAGGATATGAACTGCTTCAACCAATTTCATCTTGTTTTGTGGTTAGTTGCCTCTTTCTCTTTCTAACCTGTCCATTCACTTAATCTGAAGGGATTAATACTTGGAAGTGATCTTGAAACTCCCACCAGGTAGGCAAAGAAATGTTTCAGGATCCTGCAGTGCCAGTGGAGTTCCTGCTAGATGGTACTGTTAATGCCACTGCTCTACATACGTCCTGAATTTTCTTCTCAATCAGGCATCCAAAAGGAAAAGTAATATTGTGCTGTCAGTTGGAAGGTAGAAGTGAGCACAATGAATTTGAGCTCTTTGTGAAGGGCTGTAGTTCCATTGGTTTGGCAGCTACTATATCCATTTTTGTTGGTTGAGGTAGACTAATTTGGAGGTTTGATTTCTTTTTAACTACCAAAAGAGTTTCGTGAAACAAGTATCACATTTATTATATAGTAATCCAGTACAAGAGTTACTGATGCCCTATTATGACAGAGTTCTTTACTTACTGGATCTTACATACTGCAGCCCTCTGAGATCAATCATCAGAGGAAGGGGATTTTCAATCATACTGAGGATCTTAATTTTTGTAACCATTCTAGGAAGGGCTCTGGGCAACTTTTATCCAGCCTGAGGCACTACACATTAAACAGTCTTGTGAACCCTGGAACTAATGAAGCCAGATTTGCTACTTCATTAAACTTACACTTTACTTCTCATTACTATTGTTCATTTTTCAAGTTAGTTCATTGTATTTGTTATGTCCATCCCTTTACAGGAGCTGCAGATGAAGTTACTGAAGAGGAGTTGTGTTTGCAACAGAAAAGAAAACAATAAAAAGCACATTATGAGCTACTTTCTTTGTTTTAAAAATCAAAGTCATTTGTAGACAGACAAGAGACAGACTTCCTGAACATCCCACCCACTGCACTGCAGAGATAATGTGACAGCCATTGACACCTTGGGGGTCAGCTCCAAACAGCCAGTCTTTAATGGCTCTCTTATCTTCATACTGATTGTTTTATACATTAATCAGTTATATATGGCATAAATTGTAACCCAATAAGAATTATTTGGGCTCTTTTAGGACAGGGAATATGACCTTCTGCCATCACTAGTAAAAGGCTACAGCTTTATGTTGACCTGACAGCCCAGGGTGTCAGGAATTAACTGGGTTTGCATTGGCCTAGGCTTGTTGTAGCTGGCTTGATGCTTGCCAGCAGCCACCTAAGCTGATGGGCTTCTGCTGAGAACCTCATGGCCAGCAAAGGACTGACAGACCTCCTTGTCCCTGCATACACAACAGCAGCCCTTTGCTTAAGTAAGCCTGTTGTGCAGCTTTCAAACCTTGGCTGGGAGCTGATGAAGAATGAGATTGGGATGAGAAAACGAACAGAATTAATCCCAAGAAGACTCGAGGCTGAAGAGGAACAAAATCCCATCATTAAGGTCTTCCCAGCAAAGACTTCAGAATATTATCGATGTGACTCCCTACCATCACTGTGAGATGAGGGAGAAAAAAGCAGTCAAGCTTAGGACCCACAGGTACACCTAAACAGTTAAGAGGATTGGTATTAGTCTATTTTGTACAAAAAATGTAACTGTACCATCAATTAAGTTTTTCTGTATTAATGACATCATTGTGGACTATTGTACTGCTAAAACTGTAACTGAAGTAAAAATGAATTCTTAGCTCAATAGCAAATGTGTAACCCTTTGCTCATAAGATTATTTTGAAACTAAAAAATAACCCAAGAAAAGTAAATTTGATGTACCATATTTTGCTGAACTCATGTAGTTGGACTTGCCCTTTGCTCTGATTCTAACAAGCTGAAGCAAAACAAAGCTTAGTGCCTTGCTCTCTGATTAGTGAAAGTGAGACATTGACCATGTCATGACTCAAGGATAAATTGGTCTTTCCCTTTCTTTGACATTTCTTGTCAAAGCTTTCATTTACTAGATTTCTGCCCTCAAATCCCAAACTCATTTCTCATTTACTTGGCTGAAATGCTAGAATTGTCATTGTAATGATTGTAAATACTTATTAAATATATTCTTCCATACTGCAAAGCTCAGAAAGTGAGTTGGTCCAGGAGGATTCTCTGGTGTCTTTAACATGCAAGCCTCAATTTTCTTTTCTTCATCATGTTTTTTTATCATGGAACTGGAAGAAATCTCTTTCTCTCTCAACATTGATGAAAACTAGCAGTAAATTCAGAAATTCCTAGGAATGACCAAGTTCTCTTTATCTTACTTTTCCCCATGATTTCATGTGTACAGATCCTCTTTATTTACTTTCTGAAATTTTGAAAAGCAGCTTTTCCTTTGCAAAACAGACTAAAACATCATTTTAACCTATCAAAAAATAGCACTGAGGTTGTTCCTTGGTCTTGTATTCTATGAATAGGGTTTCTGAATAACAACAGAGAGTTTTAAAATGTTTCTACATCATTCTCTTCATTTGATTTTCTATTGAGGCAACATATTATGCTCTGATGGCAAGCTTGTATTCCAGTATACAGGATGCTTTTAAATTACCATAGGCACTGCAGAATGCCGGACTTATTATGGTCTGTTTTCTGCCTTTTGGTAGTGTATGTGTTATTTACAGTACTTGCTATATTAACTTCTTCCTCATATCTGCCATACCATGGTCAAAGTAAATATTTTACTTTACAGTATTGTAGTAAAACATATTCCATAGTGAGAATGAAGTGAATAACCCCATACTAGATCTTTACTTTCTAGTTTCTACTGAACTGAGGGCTTTTTTGTTTTGTTGTGGTCATAAATCTCAGAGCACAACTGTTGGAGTAAAATTCACCTCTAATTAAAACTGGCCTACTAGGCTTCTCTTTTTCCTTATAAAATATTCTTGTGTAACCAATTCCTATACGTAGGGCATGCAAATCTACTACATTTTGAAATCAGTTTTTCTGATGATGCATCTGGCAAAAACAAAACCATAATTTACGGCCTGCAACAATTTGTGAATGATTTAACAGCTCCTCAACTGACTCCTTAAAGAAGTTTTAAGGTCATTCCTCACTTGATATAATTGCCCAAAAATAAAAAACCCTGAGTATAATACATGACAGAAATGGGGTACAAGGGTTTAGAAATCAAAGAACTGCACCTTTTATAATTGTAGCCTGCATTAAAATGATACTGAGCTGAGCCAGAAGTCATATCTCAGATTAAATATCTTTAGGAAATAATTTTGTTGAGAGTCAGCAGTTTCCTCCTCCCCACAAAGAACTTTAGTTTTTCTTGGGATACACCATTTGCAGTGTATAGCCTCAAGTGTAACACAGACTTCTTTGGCTTAGCATCTTAAGTAGGTGATATTTGCAAGAGTATTCCCTTCTTCACTTCTTGCCAAGGCAAGAAATAATATTAATCAGCTTTGCTAAAGTTACTCTGCTCCATTATTTCAGGTAGGAGGGCCCATGGGAAGACAAGGTTAGAACTCAACAGAAGGGAAAGAAAACTTAGGGAACAGCTAGGAGAAAAAGAAAGGCATGAGGAAACAAATATTAAAAGTGAGAGAAAACAATAATGCAATAAAACAATAAACAAAATATAGAGATCCTAATCCACAGTTATGTTCAGGTAAAGTATTAATTTTAAGCCTTTAAAATTTAAAATCCTTTGAAGCATTGAGCTAAAAGAATTGCCTAAATACAAATTGCACTAGTTTAAGTAAAAACTGTCAGGTAGCATGACACAATGCTAATTAAGTCAGTACAATTTGGTGTTCCAAAATATGTGTATTTAAGACCTTGGTTATGTTTGTGAATTTATCCCAGTCTACACAACAGATTTCATGGGTAAAATTAATAATCCAGTACAAATCAGGCAAAAGTACACATCACATTTTCACAAGGAGTGCTTCAGATGTGATAAACCTTAGTTTACAATTGAGGATTTGCTAACATCAACCTACAAGTTCACTGGAATTACATTATCCTCAGGTACTTATGCAGGTGCAAGCTGCAACAGCTTGCTGTTAGGCTTGGTCTTCCCTTCTGACTTGTACTTCATAGAGGGAGAGAACACCCTTGAGCTCTGTGCCAGTAACTTCACCCATTTCTTCCTTTCCCCAGCTGTGTTGTCAGCCTTCTGTCTGTCTTTCACGGTTCATAGGCAGAGCCTTGGTACATGAATAATAATGTTGCTTTAGTGATCTTTAATGATTGTATCCCCATGACTGGGCTGATACATATTGAATCTCAGTTTGAAACATCTTCCTCATTGATATTTGGATTTCATGGTGAGAAATCTCTTAGCAATGTCCCTGATAAGACTCAGAATATCCCTGCAGTAGAAGCCAGGACACGGCTTGGAACTTTTGGGGCAGGAGCTACTTCAGCAACAGACATTGGAACTAAAGCGCCTGAAATGGCAGGGAGCTTGGAACTCGATAATCTTTGGAGTCCCTTCCAACACAAACCATTTTATGATTCTGTGAAATGGTGTCAAGCAAATGTGGTTGATATTGTGGCATGCTGAGTACAATTTCTTAAAGGGAAGGCTAGGAAAAGTAGGCGTTGGACAGGAGCAAAAATGTGCTGCATGTTTCATCAAATGCATGAGCAGCCCAGCTGCAAGTGGTAGTTTGTCTCAAAATGTCTTCAAATACTTGGATGAATTTTCTAAGGTGACAGAGTGCCCAAGGGAACAATATAATCAAGTACAGCAAAAATTTCATAGGGTTCTAATTTGTCTTATGGGCTTGGGAAATCTGAGTTTAAGCCTTAAGTAAATGGCTATCATGGAGTGGTATAAAACTCCCAAACAACTGACTTGGTAAGTTTGTTCTACTTTAAACACATTTTCCAGAAATTATGTTGTACATTTGTACATACTGTACTGTTTTTTATGCATGGACTAGCTTAAGGAACAGAAATACCTTCCTTTTTTTTTTTTTTTTTTTAATTTTAAGCATTTTTAGGTGAGCATTGTATGTATAATGATTTTTCACCTTCTTAGACTGTATATATTCTTTATTAACATATTTAAGATAGATCCAGGATCACAGATAGCAAAACTGACACAGATATTTTACATTTGATGTGCATACCATTTTAAAATTAAGCTTATTAAAGATAATGGAATGATCCATAGGCAGGCCTTCAGCTGCAGACTAAGAGCTGACAGGCTATTTGGTGAACAATTTACTGAGTGTCTCACTCCCCCCTCCTTCTTAACCATGGGCATTTTAAGTTCATTCTATTAACCTTAATAGGTTTGCCTTCAAAGTGTTTTACTTGGAAGATTTAAACCTGAACTCTATCATATGTCAGCCTACAGCTAACTTAAGCAACAAAACTAAAGGAAGATGCACCATATTTATCTATGTGCACACCTGTATGCATGTCCCCAAGAAGCAGCATCTAAAACACGCAAATAAATGACATACTGTGCCTTGTGTAATGCTGTTTTGGTATGGGTCTTTCATTGTTCCATACGGTGTCTCAGGATTTTTTTTCCCTCTTAATTAAAGAAGAATTAATAGCAGGCATCTCCAGCTAGGTATGCACTAGTTGAGAAAGGTTGTGCAAATGAGAGAAGCGCTTGTTTTCCTCACATAACAGCTCCAGTAGGTATATCCGAGGGCTGCCCTCTGTCCCAGCAGGACGTCCTTTTCTCTTCACCTGGGACCCAACGACAGAATTAGCAAGCAAGTTGTAAAAGATTTAGCCTTTGAGGAAAGGGCAGGCTCAGGCAGCTTTTTTCAGACTCGTGGGACAGAATTGCAGCCATTATCTTTTCTCTATTGCTGCCTTTTAAACAGCTCGTCAGACAGTACTGCCACTTTTATGGAACCTAACAAAGACACTGAAGGGGCTGGGTGCCTCCCATCGTCTCCATTCCAGAGATCCCTCTAAGTGGCTCCCCCTCACAATAACACTAGCCTTGACAGATTTAGGTCCTTTCAGGACTCAACATTTCTTCCCTTACTTTGATGACTTAGAACAGTAACTTGGAGAGGCTAACACAGCTGTAAATGCCAGTTATCAATAGCCCCACTTTCCAGCACCCTGGCAAGTCACTACCGTGGAGAATCCCATACAGTCCTTGGCCAAACTCAGCCCAACCAAGGCAAAAGTGACAGCAATGATTGGTGAGCCGGACCTTGCCCGGTTCGTATCCTGAGCCACTGGTGAATACCTTCTGATCTCAGCAGCCTTAGATCACCTCGACTTCAATGCATGCTCAAAAGACTAATGGTAAATGTTGCCCTTTGCAGTTTTACAAAACTGCTTCAAACCCATGGGACAGGGATGAGAACCTGATAGACCACTGTGTGGAGTTACTGCAATTTGCTTTCTATCACTCTGAATGCACTGGATGTGGCCAGTGACCCAGGACAGTACTGATCACACCTCACACCCAGCCCAAACACACAATATTCATTTCCCAAACACTGCCTCCTTGGGTCACCTACTGAGAGAGCTGTTTGTAGAAGAGCTAACAAGACTCAGGATAAAGACATCAAGAACTGAAAATATAGCCTTTTTTTAGTGCTGTGGAATGCACCTACAAGAGAAATTAGGCTGAGCTGGAGTCAAGGTCCTGTGAGGAAACTGTGGAGTGGTTCTCCACATTGGTTGTCACACACTGAGAAGACAATGAGAGTTCCTGTACAAAATAAGACAATTCTTCCCGGCAGAATAGAGTGCAGCAAATAACTGGATTATTCCTACTTAATTCTTCTTGTGCTGCCAGGTCACCATAGCCAAGGCCTCCCAGGAATTCCTCACCAGCTTAGTCAAACAGCTTGCCTATCATCTCAAGAATCCACAGTTGCCTTTTTTCACAAGTCAAGAATATAATCATATGTATTAGCCTGCACAATCTCTGCTTACTGCTGTCCGTAGTGTCTTGATAGCAGCTGATTTGATGCAAATGTTATTTCTAAAAGTTATCACTTCAAGACACAATCCTCTTTCCAAAGTTTATCTTTCATCCATCTTCATGACAGAATATTGTTGATGATCATAATAAATCTTCTTCTCAATTTGTATAGAATTGATTCTTAAACAAATGCCATCTGTCTGTTCATTAGTAATACAAATTTGTTTGTATTTGGCTGTTGATCTTAGGTTGATTTAAAAGTACGGGTATACCTTATTGACGCCATCCTATACATGAGGCAACAAAGGCATAGAATGCTATGAGCTAGATCTCTTCAAAGCTAAGTTAATTCCTAAGCCATTACATTCACTAGAGGCTATGGATCCATGGGGTTTGGTTCTATCTACACATGCCAGTAGCAGAGAGTGGATTAAGACCCAAGTCTTCTGAATGTAGTGTCCTGCCTGGTGAGTCACAGGATTATTTCACTATTTTTTTCTGCTTTACTCTGTGGCTTAAAATAATTCATATGTTTTATCTCCAGCCTGCTCTATACCATTTCAGAAACAGATTACACCTAACATTGTATTTTTTTACAGTTTCATAATCTCTTCAGAACTTGAAACAAATGTGAAGTTGGCTCTATTAACTGTTACAGGACCTGGATTTAATGAGAATATGTGTTAGATTCTGTTTTCCTGTGTTTCCAAGTAGTTTTTTTTTCCCCTCAAAGACTGTACCTTTCAAATTGGTGTTTGAGTTTTGAGAAGGTTGTGAGGACTTAAATTGTTGGCACAGGAGACCTGCAAGGATATCATGTCTATAATAAAGCATCCCATTTATCTACTGATGCCTGCATTTTTTGAACTATCAAGCACTTAGGGATGTACAGACAATCAGACAGCTGAGTTAGCTAAACATTCTCAACCTTATTATTCTGCATAAATGCTGGGATAGGTACCAGAATGAACCATCACAGCTTGCTAGTTTTAACTCTGCATTCCCTCTAGTATAAAGTTAAGCTGTGGGGAGATGGAGAAAGTATTCTTAACATTTACATGTTACATGAATCCTGATTGCCAGCCTTGTACAGACTGTTCTGTTTTAACAATAAAATTAGAGTAGCTGGAGGGACAAATTCCCCCTGCTTTACAAGCAGCTTGTTTTAGACATCACCAAGAGACACCTCTGGAGGTACCTGGGTAGTTTTGATTCTACATACTTTCCAATCAAAAGGCTTCAGAATGCCAATTAGGGATATCTGCCATAGCCCTTGAACAGAACCTAAAGTACTTTCAGTCAGGCACAGAGATATGATTCTCATTTTGGTGAAAAATGGAAGAAGGGAGGGAGCAAAAAATAAAGCATTAAATTATCATGTCTGGCATTACCAGACCTGACTTTCATCTGGGAGAGCATTATGCTGTGAATGCTAGAGACATATCCTATCATTTTGCTGGACAAAGTCCCCAAATACTTCTAAATCTTTCAGTCTCAATTAGATTAGCCTATCTGAAAGAAGGAAAAGAAATGCTGAAAGAACTAATGCTACTACAAGTTAGCCTCAGCAGTGTATCTGTACCGGGATACACAGATTGATCATCCTAAGGAAGAACAGCAAACACTGCAGGCTTTAGCCCTGTTGTGTAAATCTCCTAGCAATTCCACTTTCCTCTTCTCTCCTTGTAAAGTCCCAGGAGATGTTATGAGTAAATAAAAGCTGCTGCCCTTCTAATCACCCTTAAACAGTTCCCACCTGATCAGTTTTAGTGGTGCTGAAGAGCAGTACCAGTAATGTCATAACTGTGCTCCACAGAAGCTGCCCAACTGACCACTTCTCAGCACAGTTTTCCTAAAGAAGAGGAAGCTTTCTGGAGTCTCCTAGGAATGAGCTTTTATATATATAAATGTATATAGTAATATATATAAATTGCATTTTCTCCTTGTGCAGGCCAATCATCAAGCCTGTACAAACTTAATGGATTGTATCTCAAATACCTCAGGTGAAAGGCATGACTGGCTGCTTAGCTACCAGAGGAGGTTCAAAAGGTCTGAACACTCCCTCAACCTTTCCTGTCTGTCATTCCGAAACTTTCTCTGTCAGACAGCCCCATCTGTCACTCAGGAAATACATCTGCTTGACTGTTTATTTTCTCACTTGGGGTTGAGGTCACTTGCCCTCCTTTTAGCTAATCAGAGGAGACAGTAGTAATCAAAGCACAATATCAGTGCTCCGGGGATGTCTTTTTTGAATAGCCTCTCTGTATGCCATTCTGCAAATCTTGCAAAGTAATGCAGACATGTACAACCAGAGGAAAAGAACAGGGAAGCAGGGAAAAAGGTCTAGAGGAAAAAAGTATTGCTGAATCTATACACTGCATGGAAAAACAGGTGTAATATTTACTGAGGAATTTCTCATGTGTGACAAGAAAAAAAAATCACTAAGTTTATTAAATGGTAGCCTTTCACAGGAAAATTCAGTGGATGTCCTAGCACAGATGTAAAGTGCAAAAAGGACTTGAAAGTGCTTATTTTTCAAAAAAGCAAATCAGCCTCCTGACTGCTCAGTGTTCTTAAGGGACTATCCTTAAGAAAATGTGCCAGTCTGCATGGAGTTATTAATTTTGCTCTCTACACTTCCTCTACTAGATACCTTTGTTAGGCTCTGATAAACAGTATTAAATAGCTGTCAGGTCCTGCCTTCAAAATCAGTGCATTATAGCACCTACTAAAGCTATTCCTGTGGAGTTTATTCTAAAAAAGAGCCTTACACTGTTGATGACAGATTTGCATCTGAAGGAAAGAGCAGTGAAAAAAATGACTGAGTTCAGGGAGAGAAAGAGTGTCTGCCTTGTTTGCCCTTTGCCTAATTGTGTAGTGGGCTGGCAGTTTGCCTTACCTTGCTCATCCTGAAAGGATTTAAAGCATACCAGGACCAGCCTGGCCTCTCAAGACTGATTTCCCTTTGCAATGCTATTGTGATGAATCATGTATTACTATGATTAGCAGAGAGAGGTACAATTACTTTCTTGCAGCCATGGCTGGTAAAGGATTGCCTGGAAGCCCAGATGTGACAGAGGTGGAAAAAGTGTCTTCTGGGACATGAAGGGAATGGAGAAATGGAAATTGTTGCACGTACAGTAAAAGAAAAAAAAATTGAAGAGGGGGACAGGAGGAAGAAGACTTGTAAATAAACACTAGCAGGAACAGGGCCCCGACTGAATTTGTCCTTACCTCAGAGCAAATATGACTCTTCTCATGCATAAGCCCCTGATTATCAGCAACTATTTGTAGCAGAAGGTACCCCCTCAAGAGCAAATTTAAAAAAAAAACAAAACAAACAAACAAACAAAAAACCCACAGAGACACTGAAAGATACTGAAGAAGAAAAATAAGCTATCCTGGAGAAGGTTTAATAATATTACCAGCCTATTGGAAAGTGCCTGTCAAAATTGAAAGGAAGCAGGGTAGGGAGACAGAGTGGAAGAGAATATAATTAAGAGGAGAAGAGCATTGGCCAACTGCATGGTAGTCTCCATATGGTCTCCATTTTTGGAAAAGACAGCAAGCTGCTTCTTCCTAATGCTGGTTGTTTTTAACCTCCTTGAAGAAGGACACTGAGATACCAACACCTTTGAAATTCAAGTTCTCAACTGAGAGGAAATAAAATTTTAAATGGCAAAAAAGTATAACAAATAATTTTCTATTTTGATAGTGTAAACAACAGTTATCTTTCGATGTCCTTAATATCTTTTCCTTGTTTCCCAATAATCTCTCATTTCTCTCATTGCCAAGGCATAAACACTTCCAATACTTCTAAATTTCTATCAGTCTTTGTGGACCAAAATTGCTTATATAATGTAGTCTCTTATAGGTGGCAAGGCAGCTTATCTGAAAGGTCCAAAGCAGAGGACCTTTGCTTGCACCATTAAAACCAAAGGTGCACCTACAGTCAATGTGGTAACCACAGAATCCTGGAATGGTATGGGTGGAAACGGACCTTCAAGGTCATCTGGATCATTTCAATTCCCCTTTTCGTGGGCAGGGACACCTTTTACTAGACCAGGTTGCTCATAGCCCCATCCAGCTTGGCTTTGAACACTCCCAGGGCTGGGGCATCCACAACTTCTCTGGGCAACCTGTTCCAGTGCCTCACCACACAGACCATAAAGGATTTCTTCCTAATACCCAACATAAACCTGCCCTCTTTCAGTTTGGAACCACTCCCCCTTGTCCTAAAAATGTGGCCCAGACTAGCCCACCACTGAAGTCACTTAAATCATGTTGATCTGAGCATGAATCTCAGACTAATAGGACAGACTGAGGAGTGGGCTTGATCTGAGTGTGAATCTCAGATTAATAGGGTGGAATGAGGAGTGGGCTGACATGTTGGTTCCATTTCCCTCCGATTTGACAGGAAACCCTCATTGACAGTCACATAATTATTAGGATGGAAAACACCCCTGTGAGTATCTAGCCCATGGACCTCGCTCATGCTTTCTCCAAACGCCCCTAGAAGGAGACCTTTGTCGCCCCGTCTGGTCCCACCCCGCGGTGCAGGGCATGCCCGAACACCGGCTCCGTGCGGGGCTCTGCGGACCCTGCCGGCCGCTCCGAGCCACGCTGCCGGGCCGGCGGACGGACGGATGGATGGATGGAGAGACGGGCCGGAGGGAAGATGGGGAGCAGGAAGACATGAAGGGAGGGAGCGGCGCTCCTCTGCTGCCCTCTGCTGCGGGGCCCCGCGCCGCTGCGCTCCCTCCGAGCTCCCGGGAGAGGCGCCGTGCCAGGACAGCTCCGTGCACCGAGGAGACGGGAACGGCGCTGGGAACTCCCGGTGCGAGGCGATGCCCGCCCTGCCCCTGATGGAGCGGCTGGAGACGGGTACCTGCAGGGACAAAGGCCGTCCCAGGAGGTGGAAACACATTATTGACACATTTGAGGGGTCAAAACTTGCCCCCCTGCGCTCCCAGAACAAACTTAAATTTAGCAGTGTTGTTCATTTTGTGCCTGAAGATAATTAACGCCCCAATTAAGAGTTGTGAGCGAAGAGAAACTATGTATTTGACAAGTTTTCTGGTGTTATCGAAATTATAATAATTGAAACTTAAGCTGCACCTAGGAATGCCATCATCTGGATGCATCCAGAATGCATCATTCTGGAGCTGGAAGGGCACAGGTGGCACCGGTGGGGACAGCAGAGCCGGGATGCTGCCCGCCCTCCGGCACGGCTTTCCCTGCACCCCAAGGGTGCCGGTACACAGGCGACATGCGCGGCCACGAGCACTCGTGGCACAGTTTGTGTTTCTCTCCAGCTGCGATGGGCTAAAAGCGATTTGAGGACTTTCACTCCGAGCGAAGTGCTCGGTACAGCGCCGGAACTGGCCGCCGCAGGCGGCCCTTCCCGGCCTCTCGAGCGTCGCTGTGCCGAGGTGGGCACTGCCCAGGTGCCCAGAGAGGCTGAGTCCTCCTGGGTTCGCTCCCTGTCCCCTCCCTTGTGCTCCTGCCCAAGTCCTTGTCCCTTTCCCCGCTCTCTCCCGGGTGCAGCCGCTGCCGGGGGCGGGGCCGTCCTTGAGTTCCGCCCCCAAGCGCAGGCCCCCATAGGCTTCCGCCGCTGCCAATCAATGTGCCCCGCCTTTCCCCCCCCGCTGCTGAATCAACCACCGAGCAACGGATTGCGGTGGCATCGATTCCCTCGGCTTGCCCTGCCGCCCCCGTCCCACGCACATCCCAGTCCCGGTGCCGGTGCCGGTCCCGGCCGGGGGATGTAGGAGAACGCGCGGCCGAAGGTACTGGGGCAGCGCCGCCGCCACATCTCCCGGCGCAGCCGCCTATCGCCTGCAAGGACGGGCGCAGCCGCCGCCGCGGCCGTGTGGCTGCAGGCGTTCCTCGCGGAGACCGGGAAGGGGCACGGCTGCTCCCCGCCTGCCCCCCCGCCGCCAGTCCCGCCCGGCTCTCCGTGCCTTTAGCGTGTGCCTGCCCGTCCCGCGGGGCCATGGAGCGCGCGTTCACGCCGCTGGAATGCCTCCTGCCCGCCGGTACGGTACCTCCCGCCCCCGACGCGCCGGGCAGCGGAGGGAGCGAGGGGAGCGGGGCGACCGCGCCTCCCGCCCCGTCCCTGCCTCCCGCAGCCCCGCCGAGCCGCCCTGCGGAAACACCGCCGCGTGTCTGCCCCGCTTCGGCTGAGTTTTGGGCTCAATACAGCGGGTTGGTGCTGTGTTACCTCCCTTTGGAGTTCTAAACTGGCATTTAAACCCCGACCCCTTTGGGTTCAATCGGTGCTTTCCGTTTGCTGCCACCGTTTTCTCGGCTTGGCAGGGCAGAGCGCTCCGCTGACGCCCCCCTGTCCCGGGATCTCCTGGCTGCCTTCTGGAGTGAGGGGTGCTCGGGCTTGGCAACCATCCCCCACGTGCCTTTGGCTCCCCGCCTCCTGCCCCTGTGCTTTCCCCTAGAGCTTTCCCCTAGAGCTTTCCCCTAGAGCTTGCCCTTCAGTTCTGCACAGCAAAGCTTTGAGGTTTGTGTTCAGGTTTTTCTTTGGTTTTCCCAAGCTATCCAACAGTATTGCGGTTTAGATACAATTTTTGAGACCTGAGAGGTGAGCTTCGTTAATATACAATCATTAACCCTATTATGTGTCTAAAGGATGGAGCACCTGTAATAAGCACAGACACACTGAAGTGGCTTGTACACAGTTTGGAATAGGCACCTCTTCTTCACTCTGTGTTTGCAATGTCTAATTCAGTAGGGTCCAATTTGTTGTTCAATGATACCATTATAAACAGTAAATATTTTTATCTTTCTGTAATGTGACTTTAAAGCTGCATAAAAATCATTTTGGCGTAGCAACTGAATTCTAACTGACACTGCTCTTTTCTCCTCTGTTCTGGCACTGACACCAGCTGCTGCATTGAGGCAAATGTTAGTTATTTACTAGCAAGATCTGTAGGAAGGGCAGAGTTTAACAGAATGCACACTTTTAACAGTTCAGTACATTTTTACAGTAGCAGTTTAAGAACATGTTTAAATTCATTCCAGTATGATACATTTTTTCAGTCATGCTTTGCTCTGATTCTTAAAAACTTCTTCAGGACGTGGTCAAAACTACTAACAGGTAAAGCTGCACTCAAGGTATTCCTGCCAGAAATGTGTATTTGACACTGTGTTTATGTGGACTTTGACACACACTGTTGCTTTGGGTGGAAAGAGGGAATGATGTTGGCAAGATTTTAATGAGTGAACATTGATTCATTGTGATGCGATGTCCTCTTGTACACAATAAGTGATTACTAAGTATGTAATAAGGCCAAACAAAAAGCTGCCTTAAGAAATTGGTAAGAGGACTGGAGCACCTGCCCTAAGAGGACAGGCTGAGAAAATTGGGCTGTTCAGGCTGGAGAGGAGGTTGCTGTGAGGTTGTGTGGAGACCTCATAGCAAGTGCCCAGTATCTGAAGAGGGCCTACGGGGAAGCCACAGAAAGATTCTCCCTCTGGAGCTATAGTGATAGGACAAGGAGTAATGGGCTCAAATTCAAAGAGGGACAGTTTAGGTTACAGATATTGGGAAGAAATTCTTTACTGTGAGGGTGGTGAGACACTGGAGCAGGTTGCCCAGAGAGGTTGTAGATGCCCCAACCCTGACACTGTTCAAGGCCAGGTTGGATAAGGCCTTGAACAACCTGATTTAGTGGGTGGTGTCCCTATCCATGGCAGGGAAGATTGGAACTAGGTAATCTTTAAGGTCCATTCCAACTCCTGAACTTTTTGTGATTCTATAAATTTATCCCTGTGGAAGTACTGGCATTGCTGCTTGTATTATCATAAGATAGTTGCCTTTGATAGACTTTGTACGATGCTAGAGCTACCAAATGTCCTCAGTTTCCAGGAGCTGCCTTTTTGCTTTGGTTGTGTCTGGTTGGATTTGAAGATTGGAGATACTTGTTCTGTTTTCTTGTGACCTACAGCCATCTCATACCAGAGGCTCCAGCTGGATGTAAAGAAGCCTGCTTCTCTGAAAGAAAAGTCTGCTACTTGCCTACAAATCAGTTGGTTATGCAGGCTGTGCTTGTAAAATGCACAGTGGTACTTCATCAGGATCCTTGTCATCATTACAGACATTCATTACCAGTATTACCAACTGAATTAGCTTGCTCAAAGTATTCAAGGCTGAGCAGATTTATTTGGCAATTCCGCCATTTAAGCTCTAGTATCCCGCTTGGGGAACTCAGAAATAAGGTTTTCAGAATTGGATAGGTAAAATGAGCCTCCCAATTTCTTCTGTAGAAAGTACCTACCAGTAGTTCCTCCATCTGTTTGCTTCATTGGGATAGGTATTTAAGTATCCAAATAGTGTAAAGCTAATCAATAAAGAACTTGGTCCTTGTTAGAAGCTAAACATGAGCTTACAAAATAAACCCTTTTTAGGCCATTGAAGCACTATGGACTTTGGCCCTTTCCTTCAATACCAGGAATAATATGATGTACAGCAATGTGTGACTGTGTTTATGGTGGGGATAATGTAAAAGGTTGGTCAGCTATGTTTGAAAATTGTTAATTACTTTCTTTCTCTTTTCGAAGTTGTTCAGAAATTATGCTTTTATTGATACAGGATAGAGTAAAAGAGTCCCAGGTTTTAGAACATTATAATATTAGATACCTGAATTGGAATTTCAGGGCCATGTATGCCTTGGTAATTTTAGTCAGTGTAGTTAGAGCGAGTTCTTAGATTGTACATCGCTCTCTATCTCACCTGATTGATGTTCAAGTAGTAGATATTTGAGAACTGCTGTGCTAACTAGTATGCTCAGGGACTTTGAACATTATTCAGTCAAACAGCTGGAGCACAGTTGAAAATCACCATGCTACAGTGAGAACACCATGCTGTGGACTTTAGAACTATGTTGATTTGCTTAACATAGTTAAGAATGGGTAACAAGATAGAATTTAAAGTGGGATTGAGTCTAAATTTATGTCTTACACATTGAAACAAGTATATTTTCATTTCCTCATGGAATGAAACCTTTAAAAAGGCTCACAGAAGGTTCCACTATAGAGATCTCTACTCTGTGTGAAAGGATCAGGCAGAAGCTTCAGGCAAGGCTGTTGCAGAAGGCTCATAATGATGTCACACTGCAGCCTGTGTATTCGTGACAAGAGTAGCTTTGTTTGTTCTGGAGCATCCTTTGATACACTCGACATTTCCCTCCTGCTGTTTATACCCTTTTCTTGCACTGTCATTGCCTCCTGCTGCTTGTCCCAGACTGTGCTGCAGGCACTTCTGCAGAGAGACAAGTGTTTCTAATTTATTATTTTAATACCATGAACTTTGGGAGCTGAGTGTGCTGTGCTTGTGACTGCTTAACAGTGGAAGTAGTGTAGCATCCTCTAATAAGGTTGCCCCTGAATACCACTTGAGATTTTGAGTAGGGCAGAGTGCCAGTCTGCTAGGCTGTGTTTTCTCACAGGGAACGTTTTACATTGCCTGTATGTAATGCATGGCTTGGATTCTCACTCATCTCCAGATGTGATTAATGATTCCTTGCCTTGCACAGTCCTTAAAGTGCGTCTCAGTATTGGTTATATCAAGTGGGGTGATGCATAAGGAGGATATCTTCCTCAGTTTATAATCCAATAGCTTCCAGTATGAGTGTCTTGCCTTGTAGAGGTGGAGGGGCTCCAAAGAAGCAGCAAATCTTACTTCGCACTCTGCTGTCTTTTGTGCCTTGCAGCGGGTATGTTGAAGCTGAGCTTGCTGAGTGACAGGGAGCCTGTGCTACCAGTGAGAGTTGGTTTCCCTGTCTCCACTTCTCCATGCCTCAAGTCAAATTCACTTCTGACCTACGCTGTGTTCAGAACTGGTGGTTAGGGCTTGGTTTGCTCAGAAGTGGGTTTGCTGTCTTTATCTCACTGAAGCAAGGTCGTCTATATGCCATGAGAGACAGATCCACAACACATAGGACAAAGGCTGCTTCAGAATTATGGAGAAAATATATAGTTATCTCTTTATGCAAAGGGACTGTAAAATTCTGCATTGAATTTAAAGCAAAGAGAACAAGAGGAAGCAATAATATGCTCTGAATGCTCTTCCATCATTCTGCAAGCTTGATTGTCTCTTGCTTTACTCTGTGTCTTCTCCTGGAAATGTTACTGGCTGTAAACGAGTTGCCTCTGAAAGGATTTTATCACCATATTCCTTTTAAGTGCCTGGGGCTTGAAATTCTTCCTTAATGTTCCCTTTTATCTGACACTAAGGATTCAAAGTTATTCTGTGAACAGTGACATGTTTGCCATTCAGTGAATGACCTCCGGCCTGCTGCATGTGCCAATGACTGTTTAAATGTCCCTTTACTAAAGCTTTACATGGTATCTGTGATGCATTGTCTTGCAATCTAATTCACAAAACTCTGTGATAGAAAACAAGACAGTCGTGGGGTTAGAAAATCAAGCGGATGATCTCTTAGTTCCTAAATATTGAAGGTGTATGGAAAAGGTGTGAAGTCCCAAACTATTGGATAGCTCTGCAATTTTGCAGGATTTGTGCCACAGCTGTTGGGTCAGACTAGTGAAGTTTTCAGGTGAATCAAGTAATTCAAAAGCTGTTACTGAATTCACCTAAACTGGAAAAGTGTTAGCAGGGGTGTCAGTTCTTTTCAGACTACTACTGGCATTCCTTAATAAAATCAGAAAGCACTTCCATATGGCTGTTACATTTTTCTGTCTTTTAATCTAAAATACTTTCAAAATGCTTTTTTTCCCTTGTGAATGTTGCTGACCTGCTCCTGTTCTTCATTTCATTTAAGCAGCAACACCATTCATCTAGTCTAGTTACCTGAAAGTCATTAATTTGTTTTTGAAGTAGTCGTTAATATTCAGCTACTCAGACCCTGCTGTTTGCTAATCTGCTGTGCTGGGTCAGCATCTGTTTTGTAAGTATTACTGTACTTACAGATGCACTTATGAGTGAAGTATGACAGGCAGAATGGCATTTAAAAGACACATTCATTGTTAACCTCACCACTTTCTTTTAGATCTTTGCTTGCAGTCATGGAAAGCTCTTGGAGGGCTTTTTTTGTTTTGGTTTATTTTTTTTAATGCTTTCTATGCAGGTGTATTTTTTGGAATGGGGTAACAAGACACCTTTAACCATTTTAACAAGGCATTTTTAACCATTGGAGCTAATAGGAAAATTAACAGACATTTACTTATTTCACTTGTTTTTGTACACACACAAGGCTATCTTTTGAAATGTGTTGACTTCAGTTGCTGTTTATGTGGATATTGGATTCTCATGTTGTGCTATGTCAGTGCACTGATAGTTCCATACCTTGCAGTCACAAATAGGGCACAGCTCTCTTTTGAGTGGGAATATGATTGCAGAAGGGTCAGAGGTCATCTCAAAAAACACAACAAGAAAAAGAAAGAAAGAAAAACCCAAAAACTGAAACAAAATCCACCTCCAAACCCCCCACAAATAAGTAATAAAAAGAGCCCCGAACTAACAAAGGAATCTTCAAGACCTGTTGAGTATAAGAGCAATAATGATGTTACTGGAATTTCTGAGACAAAAACTCACATTCACTACTGCTTGCCCAGATAGTAAAGCACCTGGATAAATTAAATTCCTTTTTGAAGGTCTTATTATTTTCCATCAGCTGAGGCTTAAAGCTAGAAAATATACTAGCTGATCTCCTGTAGTCTTTTTTTTTTTTTTTCCTTCATCTCTCTTTTTTTTCCCCTTTTTTTCTCCTGTGATTTAAGGAGATAAGGAGGTGGGAAATCAATTGTTCCAGTCATCAAATGTTCATGTTGCTTGTATCCAATTAAATGTGTGCAGGATTACTGAAAACCATTTAAACTTGTTAGTGTTTAAAGAGCAAAATATTAATCTTAAGAAAGTACAGGAAGTCAAGGAGAATAGTGGAGTTTCAGCTTTTGTTTCTCCTCTGCTGTATTCACTTGCATGTCTCTGATCAGCACGTAAAACACTATAGCAGTTTCACAGCACCTTTAGCATTATGCTATATCTCAAGTCTGTGTGTATACATATATATAAAAGCTAGTTTTGCTTTCTGGAAGTGGGAAACAGAAGAGGCTTTGTTTGCTTTTTCTTTTCCTGTTTACAAATCTCATCTAAGTCTGATTTATGGAGAAATTGAATATGAAGCATAGAAATGAAGCACTTTATTTACACAGGATAAAACATAACACAGGTAGATTTCAGATTTTTTAAGATCCAAAATAACAAATCCCAGACATTCTTGTGGATTTGCTTTAGGTTTTGAGATATTCATCCTGAGATATTAATCAAAACTTAATCTGTGTAGAAAATAGCAGCATCAACAGTGACACCTAAAATCAAAGTCTTAAAAAAAGCAAACTAAAAAAATCCCCAAGTGAAGAAGCCACCTGAAAACAAGTTAAAGGCTTAGCAGCTTCTTTTCATTAGTCAATTCTCATCAGCTTTCACTTCTAATGAGTTTTAGGTTTGGATGTAAGCTCAGGGGTTAGGACCTTTAAGAGCAATGCTGTTAACTTTGTTCAGGAAAATTACTAGTTAGAAATTCAACAATTTTTTTTTTTTTCTCTGTGGCATCAAAATAGCCATGCCAGTCTCAAAGTACCATTGTTGAAAAATGTGGATAAAAGGGGGTGGGATGCTTCTCTCCCTCTGCCCTCCAATAAAACAAAAGAAAAACACCAGATTAGCAAATAAACCAACAAACTGCAGAAACAACCCACAAACAAATAAAATCTCAACAACCCAGTAGATCTTATCCAGTACAAAATGTGGTAAATCAACAGGAGAGAACTCAGATGTATACAACCATTTCAGGTTGAATTATTAAAAAAATATGGATATTGATCTGATACTGATATCCATGTATGACGGACAAAGAACTCTCTAACAGTTTAAAGTTAGAAAGGGTATGTTTATTACGACGCCAGGCAGCGTGAGGGATAGCTCCCAAATACACACGCGCAATTCACAGATGTTTTACAGGGTCTTTTATCTACAGGAGTATTGAATACACAAAACACAAATGCATATTCATGACTCTGGTACATCCCATTCTTTGCTTCGTATGGTAATAAGTTAAAAAGCTATTAAGCATGCGTAGTTAGTTCTTTGAAATGGGTCGGTGGTCCCTTTTATGGGTCAGGGGTCCAATATGAGGAAGTAAGATGAGTCTTCCTCGCTTTGACTTTTTAACCTCTCAGTGTTAAGTGACAGCTGGGCCCTTGCTTTTCCTGTTTTTCTAGGACTGTTTGATTTATGATTGTATTGTATTCTTGGATTCTATTGATTAGTATGACAAGCCTCATGATTTACCAGTTCCTTAAGTCCGGCTTCTATTAGCAAAGGGGAAATCTATCTACCTTACCTCAGCAATATCTAGTTTAACTGAAATTCTTAACCTTTTAAAATTAGTGTCTCAAGGTACAGCATTGAACATTTCCTACCTCTGATTTCTACCCACAGAGGGGAATTTGTAGTGTGTCCAGCAAGGTTAATTAATCTGATCTATAGCCAAATAATTTCAAGATGGAAAAGAACTATCAGTTGTCCCTTCCACCTGAGTATAGCTGACCCCACTGAAATGTAAGCAGTTCTTCAGATTTTTGCCTTACATTTTTCTGTAAATATATGGCTGTGGTGAATTAGATGTCAGTTTATGGAAACAAGTTCTCCATTCCATTCAGCTCTGACCTTAAACATGAGAAATATGATTAACAGTGTTTGTGTAGTACTGCCTTTGCAAAATTAAAAAGAGAATTGAGAATTTAAAGTTTTACAAGAACACTCTGTTAGTTAAATTCTACATAGAGAGCACACTTAGTAGCTTTTGGATTGCTTTAAATTAAATCTATTGCTGTATATCCAACAGCAGTTGAAGCTGCTGGAAGGCTTTTCCTGTAATTTCCTAGCTTTGAATTTTATTTTGAATGGCAGTTGAATTTTCAGAGTGCTAGTGCTGATTCTTTGTAGCTTACGTTGATGGATTGTCTGCCAGACTTCCTCTCTGGCAGGGCAGAAGATGGAGGGATGCATGTGTTTATCAGGCCAATTGAAATAAATAGGAGGCTGGCCAGTGAATTCAGTAGGAACAGAATCTGTACCCTCACAACTTACCTATTTATTCTATAGTTGTGACTGGTGATGTGGATTCTGTTTGATTTTATTTCTTGTTTTCTCTTATGGTAGCTCTTTTTTCTGGTCTATCTTTTACCCCAGATTATCTGGTCAACACTGATACTGGGCAACACAGCAGTGAGGGAGTAGTAAGAAGTATTTATATGTACAGTTTTGGACCAAATTGTTCAGTGTCTTTGGTGGTAAAAACTGTCTGTGTCTGACAGAAGGAAGTCGGCTTTACTGCAGAAGGAAAATATGTTGATGTTACAAAGCACTTGACTGGAAAAGCTTTGACTTCGTCACAGTGTCAGTAAGGGTGTCTGTGGACTTGCTTGATGCAGCCACAGCAAAGTGTGTCAGGAAAGGCATTCTTTCTTCTTTTTATTTTTCCTCTTTTTTCCCCACAGACAATTCACAATTATTTATTCTGTATAAGCACACATGAAAGAATGGAACTCAGTCATCAGTAGGGGTTGGAGACTGACCTACTAGAGAGAGCTTTGCTGAGAAGGACCTGGGAGTCTTGGTGAATGACAGCTTGACTATGAGCCAGCAGTGCCCTTGTGGCCAGGAGAGCCAGTGATGTTTTGGGGTGCATCAGGAAGGATGTGCCCAACAGGTCAAGGGAGCTGATCCTGCCCCTCAGCCCCAGTGATGCAACATCTGGAGTGCTGTATCCAGTTCTGGGATCCACAGTACAGGAAAAACACGGAACTACTTGTCCAGTGAAAGATGATCAGGGGTCTGGGACATCTCTTAGGAGGAGAGACTGGGCCTGTTTAGTCTGGAGAAGAAACTAAGAGGGGATTTTATTAATGCATATAAATATCTCAAGTGCAGGTGCCAAGAGAATGATTCCAGACTCTTTTCAGTGGCCCCCAGCAACAGAATGAAGAGAAATGGCCATAAACTAAAACATAAGTAGTACTAGCTCATTGTAATGAAGAACTTCTTTACATTGCGGGTGGCAGAAAACTGGAACTGGCTCCCCAGAGAGCTTATGGAGTCTCCCCTCTGGAGACATTTAAAATGTCATGGAGACATGCACCTGGATGAGTTCCTGTGTAACCTGCTCTAGGTGACTCTCCTTTGGGAGGAGGGTTGGCCTAAATGATCTCCAGAGGTCCATTCCAACCTTAGCAATTCTGTGATTCTGTGATTCAGCTTTTGTTGTAGAAGGGCGCTGGTATGTCAGTGAAATCTGTGTGTGAGATTTATTTACTTTTATATTTATAGCTAATTTAAGTGTGGCAAGAGAAGCACTGACCCTTAGACCAGAGTTAAGGCTAAAGGTCTGGTTTTTCAGGATGAGTTAGAAGGCTGTTGGTTTGATACTGCACCCAGGCAGTTGTTCAGCAGATGATGTCACTTAGATCACTCAAAACATTCCTGGGATTGACATGTGTCACAGAGCAGCTGTGGAGATAGCATAGTGCTCCGTTTTGAGACTTTGCACTCTTGATGAGAGTTATGTATCAGGAAATCCTGGAGGCTGAAGTGAGGTTTATACTAGGGAGTTTAACCTGTGTATTGGTACTGCTTGTAAGGCATCAAGATCTCTGTTGGCTTTAAATGTACCCAACATCCTCTAATGCAGATACTTTGAGTCAGGCAAGACTTTCATTTCTGGAAATTAGTGTTCTGCAAGCTGTAGAGGGTAAGGCACAGCCTTGTGAGTGTAGCCTGTGTCCTCATATGGAGCTGTTTCCCTGTTCATTTTACAGATATGTTTAATAAGCATCTAAGCAGTATTTTGCCGTACTTTGAATTCAAAAGAGAAAACATGTTAGAGGGCAACTTGGGAGTCAAGCAGCTAAAGATCTGCTGCTTGGACACTTGGACTGCCAGAAGAAGTGATGCGGTGTCTTAGCTGCTATAGATGCAACAAAAATAGCTCTTGGGCAATATGTGATCACCTAATTTCATAATGAGTCAACCTGGGCACAATGGAGGTGATTAAGCTCTGATATGAAAGTGTTTGTCTCTATATTGCCATTTCCCACTACAAATGGAAAATTAGCCGTTCAAGTTTTCTAAAGAAGAGCTTGTTTTATTCTTAAAAAAAAAAAAAAAA